>QGSO01000271.1:1088809-1116360 GCA_011037825.1 Carya cathayensis | reverse complement strand
ATGTTGTTGTCAACTCCTGAATAGTCTCTGACAAGAGGATGACCTGTCTTTCATAATTGGTCTGAGCGCCACGCCATCGTTGATGCTCCTTCTCCAAGTCTTCTTTTAAGCCAGAAATCTGAATTTCCATTGCTAAAATTTGCAAAGTTTTAACTGATGATTCTTCCTTTAGATTTTTTTTATTTCTGCTAAAGCAGACACAAGGCTCTCCTCTTTCTCTGCAGTTATAGAAGCTACTTCTTCAGACTTCAAACTAGATTCATATTCAAGTTCAGAGACCCTCTCTCTAAGGGAAAGAACTTCATCCTCTAGTGATTTCTTTAGTTTGTTTGCCTCAATCTTGAAGGTTTCATGGGCACTTTCCATCTGCTTTAATGCATCTTTGTTTACCTGCGCAATGCTCTTAAACTGTTGCATGTGATCCTTGTTAGCCTGTGCTTCCAATTTCAATTTTTCAATCTCTTCCTTTGCCATTCGTAATTCGGCAACAATCTCATTGCTCAAGAAAGATGAAGGTTCCCTCCCACCATCTATGTCAACATCCTTAGCATCTGAAGATTTGATTTTTCTCTCTAGATCAGACAGTTTCACCTCAGCAACCGCAGCTCTGGATTCAGCTGCTGCAACAGCACGCAAAGCATGAGTTAACTCTTTTCCCATTTCTTCAACTTGTCTCATGGCATCTTTTATAGTCCGCTCACAGTCTACTCTGAGGTTCTGAACATTGTCCTGCTCTTCTTGCAACTGTTTCTTAGCCTCGGTCCATTCTCTCTCAACTTGCTTTATGTGCTCCTCTTGTTTTCTCCTCTCAGAAGTTCTTGCCTCCTCATGAACTTTCTCAGCACCCTGTATAGTGTCCAAACTAGCCTGCAGACGGTAGACCCTCTCTGACAAACCACGAACTTCATTACAAGCTCTCTTCTCCTCACTGACTAACATATCTTTTTCATGCTTAAAAACAGATGCCTCCATGGTAAGCTTCCGAGAAAGGTCCTCAGCAACATGCAAAGATTCAGAACTTTCACGCAGCTTTCGTTGATAATCAATTATTAATTGCGAGAACTCCACATTTCTGGCTAAAATGCCATTGGTTTCAATTCTCTGATGCTCAAATTCCTTCGTGAAGCTATTAAGTCTCTCTCTTGCAAAATTTGCTTCCAAAGCGAACTTGTCACGCTCTGTGCGTAATGATATAATCTCAGTCCTAGACTTCACCAGTTCTTCTTCAAGGCATCTCCCTCGCTCCACAGCCTGTTCCTGGGCCTTTGTAGAAGCTTCCTGAGATCTTTCAAGAAGAAGCTTGAGATTGGTCCTGCCATCATCTGGAGCAGCTTCTAAAAAATGAGGCAGACATGAATCAAGTTTACGTTCCTCTTCATATAACCTTTTGTACATAGTAACAGAGGTGTGGAGAGATTCAATCATTTTCCCTTGCTCCTCTGCTCTTTGTAAGACAGCAGCAACTTTAGAGGAAGATTCATCAGTATGTTTTTTAAGCTCCATTTCAAACTTATCCTTGAACTCCATCTCTGTACTTTCAACTTGATCAGAAAGACTGCGCAAAAGGCTCCTGAGTTGTACATTTTGCTCCACTAATCCATTTATGTCCTTAAATGTCAACAGTCGTTCAGAAATCACTTTTTCAGTATCAGACTCTGCATTTGTCCCCGTAACAGTGCTACCATCATCAAAACTTTCCAGCCCAGTAGATCCACAACGAAGTCGTATATCTCGACATTCCTTAAGAAGAACTGTCACCTGTTTCTGGAGGTCAACAATCTCTTTTTGAGCTAGAGTATAGTCACGTTCATGTCTCCTTGAATCAGCCTTCGATTTCTGTATGGTTTTCTCAAAGTTAGTCTGTTCAGACAGCAAGTTCTGCAGCTTCTGGTTGATTTCAGAGTATGCTTCTGCCATTCTTTCATGTTCCGCTCTTTCATCCAAAATGACTTCAGCTTTTTCCTCTAATTCATATAAGACCCGTTGCAGAATGACCTCAGATTGCTTCCTTCCCAACTGTTCATGTCTTAGGGCATCAACAGTCTCTTGATATTTCAAATACACTTTAGCCAGACTCCAACCATCACGCAGAAGCGAAGCTGCCAAGGCTGTTCCTGAAACACCTGCAGGAATCTTAGGGACAACCACGTGATTATCCTCAACCATGCAATTTGTTTCAAATGAATTCATCAATATTTCAGTACTGAAATTGCTGTGTGGAAGAAGATTCAGTTCCTTCAATTTTCTACTGTTTTCAACATCAGCTTCACACTTTTCAAGTTTTGCTTTCAGATTTGCAGCATCCTTTTCAAATTGGTTCCTGACAAAAAAAAACAGAAGGGTCTCCAGGGTGTAAAGGCTGCCTCGTTTGGCCTCCATAGATTCTATCCTTATCTCTTACTTCTCCTTTCTCATTTGCTTGGACGGGAAACAAAGGAAAGTGGGCAAAGTTAATCTTACCCGTTGGATTTGATTTGTTGTCGTGACCTAAACGATTGGCCGCAGGCTTTGATTGACTCTTCGGAAATGGTTAGGTTGGGTTAGGAAAAAAAAAAGTACCGTTAATAAATTGAAGAGGATAAAAAAATCATTTAAATTAATATTACACTTAATTACTACATTGAGAAGAAATAAGATAGAATATTATTTTATAAACTAATGTTTATAAAATAATATTTTCTTTATCATTATATAAAATGATAAAGTATCATTAATTAATCAAAGTGCATAAAACACTTAAATTTAAATAAGAATTTTCAACGTAAAATTAAACCTCTTAATATCTTAAAACAATTAAAATATTTAATCTAAATAAATATCCACAATTATAATATTTTCAGAACTCATTAAATTATTATAATTGTGCTACTTTAAAAACAAGCTTATTTAATACTTTGAAATTCGATGGATAAGATCCGGAAAAACGCCATCGAGGTACAACGCTTAGGATAGAACTGTTCATGATTTTACAGCTGTCGGTGAAGAACAAATTACGTGATTTACGGAAAAGATAATCTATACGCGTGATTCCAGATGAGGGTAAAGACGAGAGAGATGGTGACTTCTGTCGGGAAAGAAACCAAAACGGATTGCCTTGCCGTCTACTATGCGTGAAAAGAAAAGAGAAGGGTGAGGAGATAAAACTAAATTTTAGCGGGCTGTTACAGGTTACACCCCTAGTTTTTTCCTTCCTAAAGCACCACTTATCACGGCTGAATTGATGATAGGAGAAGAAGGGATGAAACCCAGCTGTTCTAGTTTGTTTCCTTGGTCAATCCGGTATGGTAAGTGATTTTCAACCTTTCCTTTTTCAGCTTTTTCATCCACATAAATATTAAACCCATTTTCAGGTGGATTAAAACTAGAGATTAGTTCTTGAGGAAACCTAACATTTATCGGCTGTTTCTTGTTGTTCTTTGCTTCCATGATAATGGGGTTCTCCTCTTGGGTTGTAAGCCAATGAAATCCCCTTTTATCCCTTAGAGAAAGCTTCCTATACCCAAAAAAGTTTCTTCTTAAGGGATAGCAATCCCTTTTCCCTTGTCATTTGAAGGAGGAGCACTGATTCCTCTAAGAGTAGAAGTTAGAGTAGGGGCAGAAATATCTCCAAACAAATTTTCTTCAGACTCTATTTGAGGGAGTGAACTGTCGAATCCATTATCTTCTATGAATTTGACCAAAGCTAGCTTTGAAATATTTGAGTGACTACTCTGAGTATGAATTGGTTTGAACATTAGTGAGTCTACATGCAACCAGGGTTCAAAGTGTAGGTGATCTAGGATAATACTTAGAAAGGTGCAGAAGATATGAGAGTGACCGATTCAACCGCAAGCGTAGCAGAAGTTTGAATGGTGTTTATATTTAAACGAAACCCATGATACACTAGATTCCCTAGGTTCCCATATTCTTTATTTCAAAGGCTTGCTGATGTCTAGTTCCACCCTGATTCAGATAAATTTCTTGCTAGCCAACCCAAATAAAGGGTCCTCATCCACGCCAAGATAATTTCCAAGAGCCCTCCCTACTTTTGAGACCAAATTTTCTGTCATGTGTTTTCTAATCAGACCATGTATTTGGACATAGAAAGAGGTGACTCACTCAAAATTGAGTAGCACAAAGACTATCCTAAGTGCAGGAGGATGTTGTGTAATAATTAGGAATAAATTTCTAGATCTAATAATTAGGAATAAATTTCTAAATCGTCTCTTCAGGAAAAGCTACTTAAACTCAAACTCGTTGAAAATGATGAAAATCTTCACAAAGAGAAAATAAAGATGATGGTATGTGCAATGGATGGAAGAGTGCAACAAGAATGAAAAAGGGTACTAGTCATGGACTAGATTCATATTTTTAGATTTTTGAGTGTCGAATTGAAATGTAAAAGATTAAGAGATTAAACTAAGAAATTAATACAACTAAGATAAGAGTTAGACTAGATTAGAAAGTAATTGACAAAATACGAATTGAAAATTGAAAGGTCCCAAAAATCAAGATTCTAGGGTTCATACTTGTATTCAAATCACCAATTCTCAAAATTAATCCATAGCAATTGTAATCACTATTAAATGAAAGATTAACGAAGCGACAAAGATAAATAACACAAAGTAAATAAAGAACAAATAAATTGCTCAAACTTCTAAGCCAAAAATCTCAAAAATATTCCACAAATTTAAAACTGAAATTAAATAACAAGTAGGGAATGAAAAATCAAGCCAATTGAATGGAGATGAAGATTGGAAGCAATGGAGGAGGCTGGGCTGTAGCAGCAATTGGACCTCTCAAGGAACTCTTTAATATGCTGCCGTGTGAGTAAATGCTCCAGAAGAATTTATGTATTGCTGCGTAAATGATTGCTCGTGAGAATCTCCCTCTCCGGATCTGAGTGAAAATGGAAGAAAAAATAAATTGTAAGTGTTGCTTGTAATCCAACAGTGTTTTCCAAGCCAAAAGTCGGCCATATGATGTAAAATCCCATATATATACCCTAACAGTGGAAAAAACCCTAGAGCTGTAAAATACGATATTCACTTGAGCGGAGTATCGAGCAGACATCGAGCGTTCAACTCTGTCTGACTTCGCTTGAGCGGCAAATTGCCTCCACTCGAGCAAACTCCTTTCCCGCAACCCGCTCAAGCTCACTGTCGAGCGGCATTCGAGCGTTTGAATCTGCCTAAATTCGCTCAAGCGATGTGGACCAGACTCCACAATAATCAACAGTTGGTAAAATTAAGCATAAGTTCATGCTATTAATCAATTTAAATCACAACTTAGATTTATTCATCTTAATCATTTTTCCATATAAAACCAATGATAAAGTAATGAAAGAATTAAAATATATTGGTTCCAAATATATTAAAATATGCAATAACTTAGCTCAATCAAGAGGATGTGTTGAAACTGATATCTTGCCATGATGAACCTATTGGGCAGCTCTTGAGAATAAGAAAATGCCCTTTAAAATTCCATGGAGTTTGGTTCATAATTCTTTGAATATCACTTGCCTTTTGAAACGTAAAAAGGAATATGTTAACATCTAAGTCTTTTATGTAAAACTTACTGACAAAGATCCAAGCTGCCTAAAAGAAGCATGAAGTGCAGTCTTGTTGAGAGGTTGAGTAGCAATGATTCTTCCAATGAGTGATAAGTCTTCTTTTTCATTTGCAGGTTCTTGTTCTAAAGAAAAGCATGATAACTCCTCCCATGAAAGTGCTTCAGTTTGGTTGATCAGGTTTTCCATATCCATTGCAGAAATATTAGAAGGATGAAGAGTTGAGAAGAGTGTAATATTGGGGTGATGTGAGGAAGAAAGAAGTTTGTAGGAGGGTTAAACTCATCTGATCATCAGAGAGCTGGCTATCGCAGGAGCTTCTAGGCCAAAATTCACGGGGTGTGATATATAATGAGCATCAAGCTAGTTGGACTTTCAATAATATGTTAATTGGTCGCCATGCAAAGAATACCTTTTATAAACTTTGAAGGTTAATTGTCTGCACATTTAGAGTATTTCATAATTTTGTTAATAGTAATGAAATAGTTTTAGTTACAACGTTGTATTGGGTTTTAAGAAATGAGAGATAAAAAGTTAAATAAAAATATTATAAAGTTAAAAAAACTGTTTGAATATAATTTTTTAACATAATTTTTGTTTTAGAGTTTATAAAAGTTGTATTGGTTTTTGTGTTTGGATAATGATCATCAGGTAATGATTAATTAGGTAAAAAAGTTAGCTTTGAAATTAAAAAGTGTTTTATATTTTAATGATGTTTGAAAATAAAATTTTAAGAAAATTTGAGAATTTTGTGTCNAGTTGGACTTTCAATAATATGTTAATTGGTCGCCATGCAAAGAATACCTTTTATAAACTTTGAAGGTTAATTGTCTGCACATTTAGAGTATTTCATAATTTTGTTAATAGTAATGAAATAGTTTTAGTTACAACGTTGTATTGGGTTTTAAGAAATGAGAGATAAAAAGTTAAATAAAAATATTATAAAGTTAAAAAAACTGTTTGAATATAATTTTTTAACATAATTTTTGTTTTAGAGTTTATAAAAGTTGTATTGGTTTTTGTGTTTGGATAATGATCATCAGGTAATGATTAATTAGGTAAAAAAGTTAGCTTTGAAATTAAAAAGTGTTTTATATTTTAATGATGTTTGAAAATAAAATTTTAAGAAAATTTGAGAATTTTGTGTCTCATCTTTTTGTCAAAAATATTCCTCATCCCTCAATTGCTATATGTTTATTAAAACAAAAATGTAAACACGTTATCCTATGTTTGCCTGTAAGAGAAAGTGTTAGATTTTGTTTTTAAATCCTAAGAATAATCAATTATAGCACCTAATATTATTAGAGAAGATATTAGCTATATTCATTATTTGGTAAAATAATTATTAAAAAATAATTATGTGTGACCCATCGTTCCCTCCGCATACAAAACCCAAAGTCTATGCCTCCATCTAAGGTTTTCGAGTGACTGGGCAGGAGCATTCCATCATCGGCGCTGATAATTGTCCATAAATTAGCTTGGGACTCTGTTTTATCCACCACAGGTATCTCTTCGCCTTCATCCCCACTTGTTGCTTTCCAAAAATTGTGCATTTTGGGCTTCTAGAATAAAATTTTTCCAAACGTTTTGTGAAGGCTTGTCCTTTGTGGACATATACAATGAAACTTTCTGATTTCTATCATGAATGTCTTAATGTTGCTTCCCGATTGATACCAGATTACTTTTTCCCCCTCTGAGAGCAAAAATATATATAAATATATATATATATATGGATGCACACTTCGAGTAACTTGTCCTTGTTGACCTTAGTTGCTCCGGTTGTCTTCCTCAGCTACATTCAAAGAAGCAAAATAGTATCATCTTTTAATATTCACTATGATTATTAACTGTCAATCACCTTTGGAAGCTACCCAAGGGATAGATTATGATAGATAGTGGTTTTTTTTTTTTTTTTTGCCAAACATGTTGATGGATGCTTGAATCAATGCCTGCAAATGTTGTTGAACAGAGCAGAATTAGATAAGTTATGGGTAGAAAGTGAATAATTATAACTTTTTTCAATCAAAAATTGAGACGTTTGATATAGGTTTGATAGCTCCAACTGAGAGCAGATATATGCAGAAAAAACAACAAAAATAAAATTTTCTGTTTCACAAAAGTTGCATTCAATTAATCTTTAAAGAAATCTTGAAACCCATTGGCACGACTAAAATGTTTCATTGTCTTTTTCATTAACAAAACACGATCCACTGAATATCTGTTAAGAGTCTATACCTATAAGACTGGAAACTACTTTCAGGGCCTTATGTTCTTCTTTGTCATTGTTCAAGTCCAACTTCAACACAACTTTCTGCAACAAAAATAAAATATTTTTGTGCTAGATATTGGAGACAACAAGCATGACTATGATGAAACTAAAACAATAATATTCTCTTAAAAAGCTACTTTTACGATCTATACAAAAAAGTTCATACTTTTGGAAATCAATTTCTAAAGTCTACGACTGAATAATTAGGGGTGTAACCGGTCCGGTTTGGTCCGGTTTTGGACAAAATCTAGGACCGAACCGGTAGGTACCGGTTTTGTATTTTTCAAAACCGATTACGCACCTATTTTCCTTATAAACCGATATTCCAGTTTTATCGGTTTTCGGTCCGGTTTGGTCCGGTTTTAATAAAATATAAATTTGTCATTAAAAAATTATGTTTTTTAAAAAAAAAAACTGATTTAAAAATTCTCTTTTAAAAATCTGCTATATAAAAAAAAATCTGCTATAAAAAATCTGCTTTATAAAAAAAAATCTATTATGTAAAAAAAATCTGTTACAAAAAATCTGCCTTATAAATTGTTAATATGTTATCTAAACAAAATTCTACTATATAAAAAACTGTTACAACACAAAAACTGAAATAAGAAATCTAGTGTAAAAAAAATATGTTCTAAGCTTATAAGCCTTTAAATAAAACTGCTACAAAAAATAAAATCTACAATAAAAAAAAATTATGCTATGAAATAAAATAAGTCCAAAAGTCTAAATTACAAGTCCAAAAGTCCAATAAATTACAAATCCAAATTCCAAATGTCTAAATTAGTAATTATAAGTTCAAAAGTCTAACAAATTATAAATCCAAATACCAAAAGTCTAAAATACAAATAAAAAATTCTAACAAATTACAAGTCCAAAAGTCCAACAAATTACAAGTCCAAATTACAAATCTAAATTAGAAGTTCAAATTACAAAAACATCCAATAAAAAAACCTTACAACTAGAACAAATAGCTAATAATAATAGCTATGCACGTAGCCACCAAATCCAATAGTCCATTCAACAAACCTTGCAATTGTATTAAAATAAATCAAGCAGTTAATTTCAATAAAAAGTTAGTAATTACATTATAAATCAAGTAATTTATAATATGCACACTTTATAATAAGTTTTGACCAAACAATCACACACTTTATAAAATAGACCAAACAATTTATAATATGCACACTTTATTATTTCTTTAAAAAAATAATCCTAAATTTCGGATTTAACAACCCTAATAACACAAAAATCATAAATTTCGGATTTATAATATTAGCAAGTTTCTTTTGTTTCAAAATAATTTCAAATAACTTAAATAAGTGAAATAAAAGAGAAAATAGAGAAAAATTACCATTGAATGTAGACCCGTGAGAAACTTGCAGTGAATCCGAAGGAGAAAATGCGGTATTGGAGTTTTTAGTATGAAGAAGAACTGAAGAAGAAAGTAAGAACTGAAGAAGAAAAAATTACAGTGAAGTTTGAAGAAGAACTGAAGAAGAAAAGAAGAAGAAGAAGAAGAAGAAGCAGGGGAGTAGTGGCTGCGTAAACGTGATAATGTGGGACTGAAAGTCTGAAGGAGAAAATGAAATGATTTAACCTAACTTGTACAAAACGCACCGTATCAACGAATGATGATGTTGAAAAGTTGAAAACTTAAAAAAGATATAAAGTTGAAAGTTGAAACGCACCGGTCTTGATTTGCACGATTCGTAGGAGTAGCTTTAACCTAATACAATAAATTATTAGCATCTTATTTACTTTTCACTATTAGTAGTATTATATATAATATAATAAACTATTAGTATACAGTTACTTTTTAGTAGTAGTAGTATATATATATATAATATAATAAATTATTAGTATACCAATTAATGATTATTAGTATTATTATATATATATAATAAACTATTAGTATTAATACTATAAGTCTATATTAGTTTATTAGTATTAGTTATATACATTACTATTAGTTATAGTTATATAATATAACTAATAGTAGTATGAGTATTAGTTATAGTCTATATTAGAATGTTAGTATGTTAGTATATATGTGATTATTAATTTATTTTTTATATAATCACATATAGTATTAGTGTTACTATATCATTATTTTATATATGATTATTAGTATATATATTAGTATTAGTATATATGTTAGTATTAGTTATAGCTATATAATATATTAAACTATATAATAGTATTAATATTAGACTATTAGTATAGTTATTTATTAGTATTAGTTTTGGTGATTTAATTTAACTATATTAGTATGAGTATAACTATAGTCTATATTAGAATATTAGTATTAGTATATATGTGATTATTTTTTATGTGATTAATGATTATAAATAGACTTAAAGTATATTACCAATAGTAGTATTTTATTAGACTATTAATATCATTATAAATATTAGTATTAATTATAATATTAGTATTAATTATAGTGATTATTATAACTATATTATTAATAGACTATAGTGGTTATTTTATATGTAATTATTTAGTTTATTATATATATATAATAAACTATTAGTATTAATACTATAAGTCTATATTAGTTTATTAGTATTAGTTATATACATTACTATTAGTTATAGTTATATAATATATTAGACAATATAATAGCATTAATGGTAAACTATTAGAATAGATATATATTAGTATTAATTATGTTGATTTTAGTATAACTATGTTACTATATCAGTATGAGTATAACTATAGTCTATATTAGAATGTTAGTATATATGTGATTATTAATTTATTTTTTATGTAATCACATATAGTATTAGTGTTACTATATCATTATTTTATATATGATTATTAGTATATATATTAGTATTAGTATATATGTTAGTATTAGTTATAGCTATATAATATATTAAACTATATAATAGTATTAATATTAGACTATTAGTATAGTTATTTATTACTATAGTAATTAATTTTGTATTAGTTTATTATAGTTTATACATAGACTGAAAGTATAATATTAATAGTAAATTAATAATATAATATTAGACTATTAGTATTTAGTATTAGGTCATAAAATGTAAATTGTAAAAATATAAATTATATACTAATATATATAATTTATATATATCTACTAATACCTCATGTACTTATCAAAAAAAAAATTTGAGAGTTTTAAGCTTATTAGGCCATCAAAGATTCAAAATTTAGTAATAACATTTGACTATATGAGTAATTTTTTTTCCTTCTTAGTTCTTACTTGTTATGATAAAATGTTATTAATAATATATATTTATAATATTATAAATTTAAAGCATATGATGAATTAAATTTTTATGTCTAAGATTAAACATTTATTTTATAAATTATAATAACATTATCTTATATATAATTATAATTTATATTATTATATATAATATAACACATTTTATATATAAAATTAATAAATATATAAATATATAAACAGTATGGGTCCGGTCCGGTCCCAAATTAAGCGGAACCGGAACCGGAACCGGTTTCTCCCGGTTTCCTATTTATAAAACCGGTTCCGGACCGGACCGGTCCAAAACCGGAAAAATGGGTCCGGTCCGGTCCGATCCAGTTTTCCGGATCTTTTTTACACCCCTATGAATAATCCAAAAGTCTTTAGATAAGGGATAGTTTCAAGAACAGTGACAAGCTACAATGAAGGAAATGATAAGTACAAAACAATGAACTCTGGAATAAAAAACTGTTTATAAATTGCATGGAAGCTCACTTCTTTAAAAATCATGAAACAACTTCCAAATGTTGTTTATGCTTATAGACTAGCATGGAGGGAAACCTCCCTCACCTTCATTTTCCTAGGCCTAGAGTTCTCACACAAGCGGGAGGGAAAGGGAAATCAAAATAAGATTTACTTTAAGATAGCTTAGTTTAACCAATCACATATAAGTATAGTAGTACTTGTTTATTAGAGATAGTACTTGTTTATAAGTATAGTAGAAATTTTTCTCTAGTATGCTGAGCACTATCTGTTTGGTGAAGATTGGAAGTGTCATCTTTGGTCTCACTTTCCTGTAAACAAGTAGCTAGATCGAAATCGGGGGCTTTTGCCTTTAGGAGTTTTTTTGTAAAAGAGAAAATGAAAAGAAAGCCAGCATTTAAGTGAATCCAGTCCAATGAGTATACAATGCCATTGAAGCGAGGGAATTACTTCATTCTTCATTAGCTTGTTGGGTTGGTCATGGCTTCCAATCCATGAGTTTTCAAGGCTTTGGAAGCTATGAGTACCCTTGAAATTTCTGATGAAGAGGTCAAACCAGTGTTGAAGCAACTGTAGACACTCTACGATAAAAATTGGTAGCATGATTGAAGAAGACAATTAGCAGACACTTGTAGATGCATATTTGGAGCTAAAGGAAAATAGTAAACTGCTAGCTTAGTTGGAATTGAAGATAAAAAATAATACCGCATTTGGTGTAAAACTCTAAATGATGAAAAAAAGGCTCTAATTGAATATCAACAATAATACCGCATTTGGTGTAAAACTCTAAATGATGAAAAAAAGGCTCTCAAGATTTCAGGACATGGAATCATCATGGAGCAATCTGAACCATGTTTAAGCGAGGGCAGAAGTGTAGGTAGTTCTGAACTACCCCGCACTCATTTCATGGACAAAGGGAAGGACCCTATTTGATATCTAAAAGGGAAGCGTAAATGTGGCAAATTTTTTTATATTTACAGCGGGTAAAATCGCTGCAAATAATCAAATATTTACAACGAATTTATAATATCATTGAATTAATTTATAAGTAAGTAGACAATTGCGATTAACGTTCGGTGTAGTACAAATCCCTGAGAATATTTATTTCCGGTGATTTTTGGTGTCTTTTGCAACTATTTTTAGCGCTGCAAAAGGTTAATTTTCTTGTAGTGTCATAAGGTTCAGCCATTCTCGTGGGAAAAAAAAAAAAGGAGAGAGAAAAAAAGACAACTCATTTGATATCTAAATGGGAAAAAAAAAATTTTAAGACATGATGAAGTCATGAAAGTAAGAAAAATATTTTAAAATATTTTTTTTTTCAATTAAGCAGTTGAAATGATTTGTTCGAGTAATTCATTTCAAATGATATATAATTAAATCCATTATATTATAGACTCATTGCCACCAAGATTATAATTACTTACACCACCAATATCCAATAATAATTACAAGAACTCATGATCATCATGATCACCGGCCACATATATATATTATAGCAATTAATCAGAATTATTTACAAAGATATATATCATATATAGGTGTTACCAGTAGGTGATGGAACCTCAAATCTCATGCATATATATAATATGGGCCCATAGATGATCATTCCAATATATATAAACTGGTGTACCATGCATGCAGCATGCATTTCATAGAAAGTACCGTAAATGCATATGCATGCATTATAGGGATGACGATATGCATATATCATTTCAATGAATATCCATCCATTTACGGTACTTTCCCTGAGAACAGAGTTTAATTACTTTCTTCCGTTGACATGATCAGAGTGCATGAGTTGCAAGTAGTATTAGACGTTCTTAATCATGATGATCACGAGGTTTCGCACTTTGATCAAGAGCAGTACTAGTACTGGGCTAGCAAGCTATATATGTCAAACCTGAAGTGGGAAGACTCAAATAATAATGCATTATGATCATCAGAATGGCCAATTTCCTCCATTAATTAATCTGTGATTCAGTGCTGCACTCAAGTACTGCAGAACTTGATATCTTCAATAATGAAGACTCCATTAATGGATCAACAGAAGCTTCGGTCATGACGACAGTCCTACTACTGATTATTGGCTCGAACACGCTTGTGCTAACCAGTTGAGGATCAGTGAATTTTACCATTCTCACCTGCCAGAATAAGGTGAAAACACAATGATTAGGTCAATTTAATTCATTAGAGTTTGCATTTATTACAAAAAGAACTAAGAGTGAGAGCTTAATATGATGCATATACATCAAAGAGGCTGGGTCGGCTGCGCTTTCTTTTGTTGGGGCAGGTCTTAATCTGTCGAAGAAAATGTTTTTGTGCATGGCTGGCTACTTGTATTGGAGTTCTTGTTGTCACAAAGTTTGTAGAGATGCCCCTCCAATTTCCCTTTCCCAGCTTTTCAAGCCCAGCCAGAAAGGCCAGGTGCTCCTCCTCACTCCATTGCACACCTAAAAGTGTACGTACAATTTTTCACCATACAAATTAAGGGGTTTTAATTATAATTATATGTACATGATATCTTGAAGATATTACTCAAAACATCTTAGGGCATACTAACATATTCAAAGGATATTTTTTAGAAGTTTCCGAAGAAGAATAATATAATGAAACGTATATATTATACAGAGAGAATGAAAATGTACATAGAGATCATGTAATAAATTAAGGAAGAATTACCAAAAATCAGAAACAGTTCCATTAATTCAGTAGAAAATTAGGGTCTGTATAGCATATGAGATTCAACACAAGGAAGACTCATTAAGGAAATGAAAAACTATAAGTAAAAAAAATTAGGACCCACACAGAGAGAGAGAGAGACAAAATGAAGCTCACCCTTCTTTCTTTTCCGATTTCTTGTGGCCGTGACGACGCCATCAGAGATAAATTCATTACATTGAGGAAACTTTCCGTCCGAAGTAAGGTCAGAAGACGATGATGAAGAGTGTAAACCAATTTGACAGGCCATCCATGCTAAAACTCTTCCTCATAACAAAAGAAGACGATGCAGAAGAAGAAGAAGAAGAAAGGTCAAGTTGCACACCAAATAGCCTAAAGTACTTATTACCCGTAAGACTCATTTTATGAGTGATGCAAGTCCTTAAATTATGACCCATATCCCCACAGTATGAGCATTTTCTTGCCATTCTCGCTCTCAGAAAAACAAACACTCTTTAAAGCAAGGAAGTGATAAATTAATACAGACTGCTCTCCAGCTTTCCCGTATATATGTATGTGTCAATGTATGTTATATATATGTATGTCAGTACGTATGGATAATGATTCGAGTAAAAATTCATGCATCAAAGCAAGAAAGAATGAAAGATGATATAATGATCAGTACTGCTCTTTTGGTTGTATACTTTTATTCCCCTCTCTGTTAGATCTTTCTCCCTCTTGATCGATCTGATTATATAATTAATGCATCTCTCTGAGTGCGCGCGCACATGGCATGTGTGAGGGGGCGGGCCTCATGAAATTATCTTACGTATGTATATACGTTTAAACATTGAAAGCTATTCATGCATGGGGTTNTCAGAGATAAATTCATTACATTGAGGAAACTTTCCGTCCGAAGTAAGGTCAGAAGACGATGATGAAGAGTGTAAACCAATTTGACAGGCCATCCATGCTAAAACTCTTCCTCATAACAAAAGAAGACGATGCAGAAGAAGAAGAAGAAGAAAGGTCAAGTTGCACACCAAATAGCCTAAAGTACTTATTACCCGTAAGACTCATTTTATGAGTGATGCAAGTCCTTAAATTATGACCCATATCCCCACAGTATGAGCATTTTCTTGCCATTCTCGCTCTCAGAAAAACAAACACTCTTTAAAGCAAGGAAGTGATAAATTAATACAGACTGCTCTCCAGCTTTCCCGTATATATGTATGTGTCAATGTATGTTATATATATGTATGTCAGTACGTATGGATAATGATTCGAGTAAAAATTCATGCATCAAAGCAAGAAAGAATGAAAGATGATATAATGATCAGTACTGCTCTTTTGGTTGTATACTTTTATTCCCCTCTCTGTTAGATCTTTCTCCCTCTTGATCGATCTGATTATATAATTAATGGCATCTCTCTGAGTGCGCGCGCACATGGCATGTGTGAGGGGGCGGGCCTCATGAAATTATCTTACGTATGTATATACGTTTAAACATTGACAGCTATACATGCATGGGGTTAGTACTATATATATATATATATATATGTATATGCGAGCCCTATCAGTACCTGACATGAATAAGGCATGTATCATATCCATGATACCATGATATTCAGGCATACGTGCATGGCCTACAGCAGATGATGATGATCATGTCGACCAAACCGTACCGTATCATGATCATCCACCACATATATAGAATTGAAAGCTGAAACATAGATCGAAAAAATACGCCCTTCACTGCTCATGCATATAAGAAAGGTGTCCAAATAATTATTGTCATGTTTCTTTTTTTCCTGTTTTACTTAAATTGAAGAATCATTTTCAGTGAGAAGTAAAGTCAGTGTCATTGAGTTAAAGCAGTAGTACCCGCGGTACCTGAAAATTGCTGTAAACAGGCGCACGTTTTTTTAATGGGGAACTAAAAACAAAGACATCCTACTCATCAGAGAAAGATCAGGAAGCTGGTAGTTGATGATGGACCGAAGCTAGCTAGCTAGCAAAATACCAGTAGTAGAACTGCTGCATGCTGCAATATGCTTTGAAAGTACATACTGGGTTAAAGCGATCATGCATATATGTTATCAATTAATTGTCTTAAAATTCAAATTAAACACCATTTAAATCATAAGTTGGACTTCTTTTTGTAAGTATTTTATTTGGGATTCCCCAAAATTAGATCATAAATAAATATATATTGCATGGTAAGATTACAGCACATGCAATATTGAATAATATTGAGTGTTAATTTTCCCACGTTCCCTGCTAGCTAGCTAGCAATTTGATCAGCCGCTAACGCTTTGTTTCGCAAGCAAGCTGTTAATAATGCATGCAGGAGATGGAACAGTACTGGTCCAGTACTAGTCCGATATATATCGATCGGGACGACGTCGGACCACTTATGTGTATATATCATAGTAAAGCTGCCAGTTTTTGGACGGATATATTAAATTCATGCATATATGTCGACCTCGTGGTTTGAACAAAAGTAGGGCATGCATCCATGTATTTCTTTTCAATTCATAGCTAGCTAGGATTGTACGTCAACCTCGCCTTCTATCTCACCCATGGAGGTTGACAGTTACGAATGGAGACCTGCAGCTACAAAGGCAAGTAGGTGTAGAAGGTCAGCTACAAATACAAAGGCAAGTAGGTAGAGCTACTTGTCTGTGTCTTAGCTCTGCCTACTTGTCTTTGTGTCTGTACGACGTTTTGGTAATTACGAATGGAGATGCTATATATTCATCATTTTTTAATCATTATTTTTTTATACGTTAAGTATATATATGTCAGTGTATATATGAATAATATCATCAATCATTTATATATATATATATGTAGGCGATGTTGAGTTCCTGTAGTGATCCAAGTAGCGCTAATTTTGAGCAATATATATCATATTATATATATATATATATATATATAGAAAACACTAAACTTATTAGCTAGAATCCTTCTCATATATGCTTGGTGTTATCACGATATTAATGGAATCTTATCCCACGTTTTAAAGTGATCTCTCTCTCTTGTGAAACGTGTAGCAATTATTGATGAAATGTACGGAATGATCAAAAAAAAAAAAATAGAAATCAACACAGATTTAACGTAGTTTGACAATGTCCCTACATCCACAGGGAGCGAGCAGCACAAAATTTACTATAAATCAATTAGGGTTATATAATGTGTATTTATACTGACCCTAGACGTATGAACATATTTAAAAAAAATTACAAAAATACCTATCGTGCCGACACCGAGCTCTCTCAGCTATTGTTATGTTCATCCTTTCCACCACACCATTCTGTTGTGGTGTCTTGCGTACTGTGAAGTATCTCTTAATCCCATGCTGCTCACACAACTCCATGAACTTTGAATCTGTGTACTCAGTACCATTGTAGAACATGAGGCATTTGATCTTCCTCCCTATCTGGTTTTCTACTTTAGTTTTCCACAACTTGAACTTGGAAAACGTTTCTAACTTGTGCTGCATGAAGTACACCCAATCTTTTCGTGAGTAGTCATTAATAAAACTCACAAAATACATATTTCTCCCCTTGATGCTACCCTTACTAGCCCCTAAACATCTGTATGAACATAATCAAGAATCCCCTATGTCTTGTGTAACAGCCCGCTAGAAATTCAATGGTGGAATTTCTATAGACATTAGAAATCTCGTGAAAACCCCATAAGTTTTTACGAATCGGCTAATCGCATAAGTTCTAGTATGTCAACATAATTAGTTTTATCACTCATTATGGTGCCAGAAATGTGATTTGACATGAATAAGGCATGTATCATATCCATGATACCATGATATTCAGGCATACGTGCATGGCCTACAGCAGATGATGATGATCATGTCGACCAAACCGTACCGTATCATGATCATCCACCACATATATAGAATTGAAAGCTGAAACATAGATCGAAAAAATACGCCCTTCACTGCTCATGCATATAAGAAAGGTGTCCAAATAATTATTGTCATGTTTCTTTTTTTCCTGTTTTACTTAAATTGAAGAATCATTTTCAGTGAGAAGTAAAGTCAGTGTCATTGAGTTAAAGCAGTAGTACCCGCGGTACCTGAAAATTGCTGTAAACAGGCGCACGTTTTTTTAATGGGGAACTAAAAACAAAGACATCCTACTCATCAGAGAAAGATCAGGAAGCTGGTAGTTGATGATGGACCGAAGCTAGCTAGCTAGCAAAATACCAGTAGTAGAACTGCTGCATGCTGCAATATGCTTTGAAAGTACATACTGGGTTAAAGCGATCATGCATATATGTTATCAATTAATTGTCTTAAAATTCAAATTAAACACCATTTAAATCATAAGTTGGACTTCTTTTTGTAAGTATTTTATTTGGGATTCCCCAAAATTAGATCATAAATAAATATATATTGCATGGTAAGATTACAGCACATGCAATATTGAATAATATTGAGTGTTAATTTTCCCACGTTCCCTGCTAGCTAGCTAGCAATTTGATCAGCCGCTAACGCTTTGTTTCGCAAGCAAGCTGTTAATAATGCATGCAGGAGATGGAACAGTACTGGTCCAGTACTAGTCCGATATATATCGATCGGGACGACGTCGGACCACTTATGTGTATATATCATAGTAAAGCTGCCAGTTTTTGGACGGATATATTAAATTCATGCATATATGTCGACCTCGTGGTTTGAACAAAAGTAGGGCATGCATCCATGTATTTCTTTTCAATTCATAGCTAGCTAGGATTGTACGTCAACCTCGCCTTCTATCTCACCCATGGAGGTTGACAGTTACGAATGGAGGCCTGCAGCTACAAAGGCAAGTAGGGGTAGAAGGTCAGCTACAAATACAAAGGCAAGTAGGTAGAGCTACCTAGCTTAGTTCTACCTACTTGTCTGTGTCTGTACGACGTTTTGGTAATTACGACGTCTTTGTGTCTGTAAGTATGGAGATGCTATATATTCATCATTTTTTAATCATTATTTTTTTATACGTTAAGTATATATATATGTCAGTGTATATATGAATAATATCATCAATCATTTATATATATGTAGGCGATGTTGAGTTCCTGTAGTGATCCAAGTAGCGCTAATTTTGAGCAATATATATCCTATTATATATATATATATATATATAGAAAACACTCAACTTATTAGCTAGAATCCTTCTCATATATGCTTGGTGTTATCACGATATTAATGGAATCTTATCCCACGTTTTAAAATGATCTCTCTCTCTTGTGAAACGTGTAGTAATTATTGATGAAATGTATGGAATGATCAAAAATAAAATAGAAATCAACATAGATATTTAACGTAATTCAGAAATGTACCTATATCTACAAGGAGCGAGCAGCACAAAATTTACTATAAGTTAATTAGGGTTATATAATGTGTATTTATACTAACCCTAGACGTATGAACGTATTTAAGAAAATTACAAAAATACCTCTCATACCCACACCGAGCTCTCTCAGCTATTGTTCTGTTCATCCTTTCCACCACACCATTCTGTTGTGGTGTCTTGCGTATTGTGAAGTATCTCTTAATCCCATACTGCTCACACAACTCCATGAACTTTGAATCTGTGTACTCAATACCATTGTCGAACCTGAGGCATTTGATCTTCCTCCTTGTCTGGTTTTCTACTTCAATTTTCCACAACTTGAACTTGGCAAACGTTTCTAACTTGTGCTGCATGAAGTACACCCAATCTTTTTGTGAGTAGTCATTAATAAAACTCATGAAATACATATGTTCTCCCCGTGATGCTACCCTTACTAGCCCCTAAACATATGTATGAACATAATCAAGAATCCCCTATGTCTTGTGTGTGTCTGTCTTAAACTGCACTCTATTATGTTTCCCAAGAACATAATACTTGCAGAAATCAAGCTTGCATGTTTTGACACCTTTCAATAGATTTATCTTATGAAGCTCCATCATCCCATGCTCACCCATATGGCCTAACTACATATGCCACAAGACTCTACAACTGCAGCTCCACCTACAACTGTCGTACCTTGCAGTGTATAAATATTTTTAGATAGTTTCTGCCCCTTCATCACTGTTAAGACACATTTGCTCACCTTCATTACTCCACTTGCAGATTTGTAACTATACCCATTACAATCTAAAGTACCCAATGAAATCAGATTCTTCCTTAGATCTGGTATGTGTCTAACATCACACAACGTTCTAACAACACCATCAAACATTTTAATTATGATATTCCCTATTCCAACAACTTTGCATGAAGCATCATTGCCCATTAGAACAAAACCAGAATTTACCAACCTGTAGATGTCAAACCAATCTTTATTGGGTGTCATGTGATAAGAACATGCTAAATCCAGAATCCAAAAATTTGCAAGATGATCTGAACTGGATGAAACAGAAGCATATTCCCGTCACTGCTCTCTGAGTCTTCTTCTTCCACTACATTCGTAGACTTTGATGGACCCTCTTTATTCTCTGTAGTCCCCTTCTTTTTCTCTGGACAGTCTCATTTTATGTGCCCCTTTGTCCCACACTTAAAACTTGTAATGTCCTTCCTCTTCCTAGATTTAGACTGAGCTTTATTTTTACTCGATCCGCTCCAGGACTTGTTTCTCCCACGTTCCTTGTTACCCTTCACCACAAGTCCTTCTCCTTATGAATTCTCATCACTGGCTTTCTTCCTCTTATGAAAACCTAATAGAGCACTTATGATCTCCTCCAATTCGAGAGTTTCTTTTCCCCACGTCAAAGTCGTAACCAAATTTTTGTACGTAGGAGAATTCGGTAGGGAATTCAGTAACATCAATGTCTTGTCTTCATCTTCAAACTTCACATCAACCCTCCTCAAATCACTGATGATCTGGTTGAACACGTTGGTATGCTGGCTCAAATCTGAGCCCTCTGACATCTTAATACCATACAATGTCTCCTTAAGATAGAGCTTGTTCGTCAACGACTTGGACATATACTGATTATCCTGTTTCAACCAAACTTCCACCGGTGATTCCTCATCCATGACATGATACATCATATCATCAGCCAAACAAAGCCTGATAGTCGCCACAGCCTTTGCTTCCAATTCCTTCCGATCCACGTCGTTCATGCCTACTGGTTGCTTTCAGTATAATGCCTTCACCATGCCTTTCTGCACTAACAGATCATTCACCCTCCTCTGCCATAATCTGAAATTTTCAAATCCATCAAACTTGGCCATGTCAAACTTCGCAGAAGAGATCCCAGACATCGTAACCTGAGCCCTTGATACTAGTTATTGTGAAACATGCGGCAATTGCTGATAAATTGTACGAAATGATCAAAAGAGGAAAAATATAAATCAACACAGATATTTAATGTGGTTCGACGATATGCCTACATCCACAGGCATGAAATTCACTATCAGTCAATTAGGGTTACATAATGTGTATTTATACTAACCTTAGACGTACGAACGTATTTAAGAAAATTATAAAAATACCCCTTGTACCATATTGGCGTTGCCCCCACACCCCCAAGCTAATCAGCATCCCAAACAATGTATCAATCCCAAAAGGCAAATGATGTCGCTACGCTCCACCATCTGCCTACTTTCAATGTATGAGCCATATACTTCAACTCTCTCTCTCTCTCTCTCTCTCTCTCTCACACACACACACACACACACCTGAAATATCCTAAAAGTGTTTTCTTTTAACTACGACCAACATCTACATATTCTACCATAAGATATATGAAAGCAAGCGCCCCTTTGTTTTATTCATTGAAACGCATTAACAAATAGTCATATTAATCTTTAAAAAATTAAGGATATGGTCATAATATAATCTTTCGTTGTTATTTGATTATATATGAATAATAAGAGTTTAATCTTTCCATCGCTTGTGAAAATCAGTTACACTGTTTTGATTTATAATAATAAGAGTTTGAAAAAAATAATTGGATGTGTCTTGTTATATTATCAAGTTAATTTATTCTTAAGTCAGTGTGTAGAGCACACCATCTACATGATCACTTAAATTAAATGATAATATTTAATTGATTAATTCGTAATTAATATTCAAATCTTAAAATTTCTCTTTTAAATTAAATTATTCCCATATAAGTATTTTATTAGATGTGTGATCCATATTGGCTAAAAAAATTCTTAATTAACATCAGATCATCATAAGATCATCTTTATGAAAACATCATAAGATCATTCACAAAAAGTGAATGAATGAATGACACCAAACTCTTCAGGATCTATTTCTTGGTCCTTTAACGCTTCCATTTTCAACAAGTTTCTTCCCTTCGATCTCCAATATTGTTAAGCTCGTGATTCAACCATTGTTTGTCAATTCTTTTTTGAAATGGAAAATCCGATGCTCTCACTTTATTGGAAGCTAGTAATAAACTGACACATCAACTAAGTACATGAAAAATTCCTACACCGCATCACACTATATCAAAGGCAAAATAAAAAAAGACGTTCAAAATCACCCATACAAGGATTGCGAACCTGAAGCACCCATCTCATTTGCCGCACGCACCTCTAGGACTTCCTTTTCTAAAGTGGGAGTTAATAAAGTCGTCATTTTCACTGAAATAAAAGTCATAATCAATCTTTTTTTTATAGGTTTCATGAAGGAGAGAGGGAGGGTTACGATGACTTGAGCTCCAAAGAGGGAACATTTTCCTGAGCAAATTCCATGAATCGAGTTTTGTACGCAGGATGCAAATTTTGTGAAGTAATTTTGTATCTTGGAGACTGGTACTAGTGAAATGTCAATTTTCTTTATTTTTCAGACCGTGGTGAAGAAACCCCGCCATGGGTTGTGTAGCCTAGAAATTTTCTTGGACCATCTCAAGAATACCGATTTCATCCACTTCTTGACATATTTATGGAACTTGATGCTTCAAAGATTATAGCGATATTTGATGTACGTAATGAATCATCACGTATGTTTGATGAAGAATATGCTTTGTCATTGATGCGTGCCGTCAATCAAAAGCTTCGACGAGTTGATCTCCAAGATTTTTCATTTGAAAATAATTTCTTATGATATCTATTGGTTCCCAATAGGCAATAAGGTTTTCGTACGAAGGAGATAAAAGAGGCGTTTCACACACAGAGAGAGAGAGAGAGAGAGAGAGAGAGAGAGAGAGAGAGAGAGAGAGAGAGAGAGGAGGATGCAGATCTCGAAATTTTTTTTCCCTCTAAACCACACCGCAGTATTAGGAGAATGTGGAGTCTACGTGTCAGGCTATCATTAGAGGCTATTTTTTGAAGAATTTCGGAGATTCCTGTGTGAAGATATTCTCGTTGTTTGTTCTTAATTATAATTATTTTTACTTATAGGGTCATTAAATGAGCCCTACAATATTTGTTGTTACTCATGATCATGTAGATGTTTTTAGCAACATTCATTGCTTACGATCTCTATTAATATTAATATAGGGTTTATCTACTTGTTTTTAGCAAGATTCAATGCTCTATTAATATATTAGAAAAAACCTTCTAGTCGATACATCTGAAGTAGGCTTGAGAACAGCCTCCAATGGAATAAGGCCACATAGTCCACCCATTACTAAAGAAATGGTCATGCACAGCATCGAAACTCATCTCTCCCTCATCGAAAACACATCTCACGTAGAAGCTGTTCTCTCCCAGGCTCCCTCATGCTTGTCTGTCTCTCCCAATCACATTCAAACCAAAGAGCTCGTCTCTCTCTCTCTCTCTCTCTCTCTCTCTCTCTCTCTCTCTCTCTCTCTCTCTCTCTCTCTCTCTCTCTCTCTCTCTCACATAAAATGCCCATCAACACCAGCCAGCCCAAGAGTGGTCGGGCATTGAAGCTCCTCTCTCTCTCTTCGAAAACCACAGAAGGTTTTGTATTTCATTTTCTCGTATGTCTCTCCCAATCACACCGAAGAACTTCTCTCTCTCTCTCTCTCTCTCTCTCTCACTCTCTCACACATACACACACCAGAATAGGGGGTGTAAAAGCAAATCAAGGAGGACGACGGTGGTGGCTGGTGGTTGATTGCTTCTGTCTGGTGGTTGATTGTGGCTGTGTTGAGTTGGTGACTGCGTCAAGTTGGTGGTGGCTGTGTCGAGCTGGTTGCAGTGTTTGTTGGCAATGTCAAAAAGGCTAGTGGCAGTGACTAGTGGCGACAACGGCTGGATGAGGTGAAATGCTGAGCGAAAATATGTTTAGGAATTTTTTGGGAAAAATTTGATCGGATAGTCCTCATAGCATATTTTACTACATTAATGACGTGGCAATTTCTTATTTGAGGCTAGTTTCACCCAAATAACATAAGGTACTGCTCCAAAGCAGTTCTGCTAATATTAATATAGGGTCTATATAATCTACTTCACATGTCTATTTCTATTCTACTTAAGGCATTCGAATTTATACAAAAACTTGAGGGATCTTTTTCATTTACATGCTATATATAATATGCTCACTATCCAAAAAAAAAAAAAAAAAGTGATTTTACCGGCTTTCCATAAATGCCACCATTAAATTTACTAGAGTTTATGTAAATGCTATCAATCAATTTTTTGTTCTTAGTGTTTTGGAGACTGTTAACGACGCTTCCATATGTCGGTAACGGATTGGTTTGTCCCAATAAATTAACGTTTCTTTTTACCAAAATTCTCATTTCAAAATTCTCAATAATCAAACAGAGCCTTAATTCAGCGCTTCTAAATGCCAAAAATGGAGCAGTTAGTACCTTATAAATTTGCTTACAGCATCCATGAAATTCGAAAATTGTGATAGTAATTATCTACTTTATTGGCACCCACAAATTATAGAGGCAATTTTTCTTACCAACGCCTACAAGCGTCGCTGGCAACATTTTTTGTTACGTGTGCAAATGTCAGCAACATATATAACAATCCTCCCAATATATTAATTAGTAGGTTCAAATGTGACAATATATATATATATATATATATTACTTTTACTTTTCTTTGTAATTCAATATTCATGCTAATTATCCTTGAAAGTAGCTTATAATTAAAGTCATGATAAAAGAAAGTACGAGAAAGTAAGGAGCACCACCAAAAAAATGCATACTTATGCTCCATTTCAATTTTATTTATTTATTTTTCCATCAATATGTAATTAATTAAACAAAAATTTTATGCGAAGTCATGTTTGCATATTTATTTGCGCACTCTACTGATATGATTGGTTAAGTATTAAAAAAAATTGATGCAGCTAATCACATCAATAGAGTGTACAGAGAATACTCAAAGTGATTGTACATAGCATAGCCAATTGCTGGACCTCACCACCATCTTTATCCTCACCTTTCTGCTATAAGAAAACAAAAATATATTATATAAAATTAACGTAAATAGAGATCATGGGGGAGGAGGAAAGACCGAAAGTCTAAGGGAAGAGTAGTCCCTTTTCATTTGCATTCAAGAATCTCCTCTGGTTCACATAAAACAAACACATGGTCTATGTAAAAGCAAATTTAAATGACAATTTTTTTACCTCTTTCATGTTCTATCTGACTGTCCCTTTCCTTCTCCCCCAGCAAACAAAAAAACAAAAGAAAAAGTAATACCTAGAGTGGTCAACCTCCTAGTGCAGAGTAAGCGTCCTATATTATCACTTTCACTGCCCCTACTGACAAGTTTGGCTGTCGAGAAAATAGTGGACCCAAAGTTTCCAGGCCACCCCGGCTCCTCCTCCTCTACAAAAGAAAGATCTATATAATCCTTGGAACCCAACTAGAATACCACAATCATAAATATTCTAATATGTTAAAATTTAAAAATAAAAAATCTACAACAACATACCTCTTCCTTGGTTTTAATTTATATAATTTGCATGTGAATGAGGAGAATCTACATCTTCTAGTCCCCACCATATTTGCATGGTTCAAACTTAAGACTTCTACTCTGATACCATGTAAAAATATTAAATTATTAACAAAAGCAAACCTGTTCGAAGATAAGCACTCCCACCTATAAGAGCCTAACCCAGCTGCCTCCAATGGATCATGTATTTTCAGATCTATTTTTCATTTTGCTACAATGTTCAGCTACATGTAGCGGGAATTGTACACAAATGTAAAAATATTTTATTTATTTTTTATCTTTTCATGTAGTACTTTGTCTCCCACAATAGTTTCTCTCTCCTTGTAGTTTTTTTCCAACAAGCTATTAAATAATATAACATTTAAATGATATAAAGAAAAAATAGATAAACTGATGTATGGTATATTATAAAAGTCAGTATATAAAATAGAAAAAATGAATTTTGGTGATGCATGTATTTTAAATGATAGGATATATATAAACTATTGGGAGTGCTCTAAAGGACCTACCACATATATATATAGATATGTATATATATAAAGTTAAGAGTGTAGTAAAACGAGAAGAAGTGAAAGAAGAACAAGAACAAGAAAGATATAAATACTCCATGATAATTGTGATTAGTTCAATGCGTACCCTCATTAAGAGCAGTGGTAAATGAATTATATGTTGAAGGGTCGATTTCATCTTTGAAAACAAAAGGCCGAAGGATTTCAAAGAAACTGTGTGCTAGCTGCAAGAAAGAAGAAGCCGATCGAGGTGAAGAAGCAGTGCTTGAAATATATAGTTACGTTTGATCTAAAAGACCTTGTATCATCTTCTCGATCTGAAGCTTCTGATATTTGACACTTAAAACCTTCTGAAATTTATGTTTTAATTAATTTGAGTTGGTCAGAGACTAAATGCACGTTTAGAGTTGCGGTAGTTCATATATATAGCTTTTTAACTTAAGACTTATAGTTGCAGATCAGATTAAATACTAATTAACTCTATTATTAAATAATTATTTAGGGCTTATAATTTGGGAAGTGAGATGATCTCCTTATCTTATCTCAAAACTTATCATAATTTCCTTCCCAAATATGATAACACAAATGCAAACACTTTTCACTTTTAAATTTTTAACTTTTTCATCTAATCATTACAATTTTTCTAAACTAAATTAAAAAAAAAAAAAAAAAAAGTAGTACAAAATTTTTAAATAAAAATTATATATTCTTACAATATATTAAATTTATAATATTTTATTTAACCTTTTTTTCCTTTCATTTCTCAAAATTCAATAAGACATCTTAACTTATCAGTTACTCAAACCATTTTACTACTATTCACAAAATTTTCATCTCCTCTCATTACCCAAACAACAAGTACGTACCCAAACATGCCTAGCTAGCTATTTAATTGGTAATCATATGTCTAAAACACTTTCAAACATATTACATTTGTTTGAGAATAAATTAAAAAAACATTTTTTGAGATAAAAAAGACATAAAAAGTCAATTAAATTTTTAAAAATTACGATCATATATATAA
>QGSO01000271.1:931010-1088788 GCA_011037825.1 Carya cathayensis | reverse complement strand
TTTCTTTAGCAATACTATGCACCAAACTAAAAATATCCCAAATACTTGAAACATATTTCATACATAAAAACATACTAAAAAGCCGTGATCACTACACTAGTCCAAAATGGTTGTGATCAAAAGAATACTTGAGATACAACTCCAAAAGTACAAGTAGTAACCTAAGTTAAATACTATACCATCATCAACATCGCACCGTAGCCTAGATGACCGTATTCAGATGGTCAGATTCCAATTCTTCTTTGGGTCCTGTAACAAGATCTACCATTCGGGGGGAATGGTAGTTGGGACTACCACAGTGAGATTTGATTACAAATCTCAGTAAGTTAACATAAAACTCACACACAGGTTAAAGATGCATGCATGGCAGTAAAAGCATAAATGCATAAGTAAAGTCGTACATAAGCATAGCATAACTTGACATATAACATGACATAACCAGAACTTAAACGTGAACTGAACTTGACTTAACATGACATGAACTTGAGTTTAAAACATAACATGGACTTGAAATGTAGCATGAACGTAAACATGCATAACATAAATATGAACTTGAAAATAACATAAACTTGAACATATCATGACATAAACGTGAACTTGAGACATACTGTAAACGTGAACTTAACATGATGTGAACATGAACTTGGAACATAACTTGATCATGAACATAACATGTACGTGTACATAACAAAACATGAACTTGATCTGAAACTTGACTTATCATGCACTTGATCTGAAACTTGACTTAATACGTACTCCACAGTTGTTGTGGCCCCACGTATTCTACGTGTCACAATTGCTGTGTCTCACGTAGTGTATGCTCCACAGTTGTTGTGGCCCCATACTTCATGCTCCACAGTTGTTGTGGCCCCATGAATACACGTAACATAAAATATAATACGTACTCCACAGTTGTTGTGGCCCCACGTATATACGTAACATTAAATATAATACGTACTCCACAGTTGTTGTGGCCCCACGTATTCACGTAACATAAAATATAATACGTACTCCACAGTTGTTGTGGCCCCACGTATTATACGTAACATAACATGTCTTATCTTTCTTAATGCATGAGATATTAATTAATATCATATACTTTTCTAACATGGCGTATACTTGTAAATGACACAATATGATTTAATCATAACATTTCATGGCATACTTAACATGGCATACTTATAACATACATCATTGTATGATAGAAAAGATTATGTAACAGATAATTATTCATGAGAGATTAAATCATACGTAGCAGATAAACATGTAATGACATAGCATGACATGGCATATACGATAACATACATACATAAATTGTAGTTCTCTTACCCATCACACATACACAATAAACTGATAGTAAGTTAGAGGCTAACTTACCTCGATTGTCACGTTCTACGAGAATAAAGTGCGATATACGAGAAACTGTAAAAGGTCATTCTAAAAGTTAGAAATTTAATTACTAACAATTAGAAACATGGAAACAAGTTATCTTAGAGTAAAATTATCATTTTACCCTCTACATGTGGGAAAACGACCATTTTACCCATAACTTAAGGATTTCATATCCTAACTCCAAAAATTCCAAAATTTACATTCCTCATGTAAATTTTGTTCTAAACTCAAATATCAACTCAGAAAAAATTTAAAACAAAACATCACTATGGAAAACACACTATGGCCGAAACATCCATAAGCCATTTCTCTTGATTTTTGTTACAATTCCTTCCAACTTCAAAACTCATGCTTAAACCAAAATTTTACAACAAACATCTTCCAATCCTAAGTTTAAAACCATACTTGAAACATCCATTTAGAAAAAGCTAATAATCAACACCAAACTTTTTTGTAAAAAGATCAAAACACTTGAATCACAAGCTTTGTCCTTAAATCAAAACATCTCCAAGAATTCCAAAAAAATCTAATCTTACTTCTAACATATTCATAACATCATCCTCAGATAAACCATGCTTTAAATCATCAAACTAAAGTCACCAAAATCACAAAAATAACACTTGGAGTTTTTGATTTTACACTTAGTCCAAAAACAGAAACTTTTTCTTAACTAGCTTTGATAAATCTCTTGATCAATGGCTTAAGAAGGTGAGATCTTTGAAATAAAGTATCACATGGTTTAAAAACGTGTCCTAAAGAATATCCAACCATCAAAATTAAAATCACATGGCTAAAACCCAATAAAACATGGATCTAACCTAAAAACATCAAATCTTAGGCCTAACCGAAATTCTCTTGCATAGAAAAATCATATCTTTGAAACTAATACTAAATATCTCCAAAATAACATCCTAACATGAAAATAAGAGACTTAGGATCATCATATAAAAATATCAAAGCCTTTAGAGTAAGATCAAACCTCAAAATATTCAAACTTTATCCAAATAAAAACTGTTTTGTCACTTCCAGTTTTCATGTTTCTAGATCTAATAAAATCTATCATCAAAATCTTTATTCATGCAACAAAACCTCAATGAAAACTCTTAAACACATTCTAAGAACACTCCATAAAATTTTCGGACCAAGATATATCCATTAGCTTGGTCAAAAACTCCAAAACATAACACACTCTCCAGATTCACGCCCAGAATGACCTTTCCATGGTTAAAATTACTTTTGACCGACCAAATGACCATGGAATGATACGAAAAATACATCTACGGAAACTAGACTCAAAGAGGAACAACTTTTATGAAGGAGTCATCGTGTGAAAATACTTACAAAGGGTCGAAAAACTCCACGCAAAAAGACCCAGAAATCTGCCCGAGAGAGCTCTTTTGGGTTTCTCTCTAAGAACGGGGTGAAGAAATGATTAAAGTGAAGTAAGTGTGTCTTGCACGACTCAAGACTTCTGTAGGGAGAATATTTGGACCTTAATGATCATTGAGTGGAGGTGTAAAAAAAAAAATTATCCGCTGCGAATATTGCATAATGCTAGATGCATGTTAGGAACATTGCATCTTATATGTCATGAACGGGGGCAGGTAACCTTGTGTTGCATGTCTCGACGCTTCAAATGTCCGTTCAATCCCAAGCGGAATTTGGGGGCGTCACATCTTGTGTGTGTCTGTCTTAAACTGCACTCTATTATGTTTCCCAAGAACATAATACTTGCAGTAATCAAGCTTACATGTTTTGACACCCTTCAATAAATTTCTCTAATGAAGCTCCATCATCCCATGCTCACCTATATGGCCTAACTGCATATGCCACAAGACTCTACAACTGCAACTCCACCTACAACTGCCATACCTTGCAGTGCATAAATATTTCTAGACAGTTTCTGCCCCTTCATCACTATTAAGACACATTTGCTCACCTTCATTACTCCACTTGCATATTTGTAACTATACCCATTACAATCTAAAGTACCCAATGAAATCAGATTCTTCCTTAGATCTGGTATGTGTTTAACATCACACAACATTCTAACAACACCATCAAACATTTTAATTATGATATTCCCTATTCCAACAACTTTGCATGAGGCATCATTGCCCATTAGAATAGAACCAGAATTTACCAACCTGTAGATGTCAAACCAATCTTTATTGGGTGTCATGTGATAAGAACATGCTGAATCTAAAATCCAAAAATCTACAAGATGATCTGAACTGGATGAAACAGAAAGCATATTCCCGTCACCGCTCTCTGAGTCTTCTTCTTCCACTACATTCGTAACTTTGATGGACCCTCTTTATTCTCTGTATTCCCCTTCTTTTTCTCTGGACAATCTCGTTTTATGTGCCCCTTTGTCCCACACTTAAAACTTGTAATGTCCTTCCTCTTCCTAGATTTAGACCGAGCTTTATTTGTACTTGATCCACTCCAGGACTTGTTTCTCTCACGTTCCTTGTTACCCTTCACCACAAGTCCTTCATCTTATGAATTCTCATCACTGGCTTTCTTCCTCTGATGAAAACCTAATAGAGCACTTATGATCTCCTCCAATTCAAGAGTTTCTTTTCCCCACATCAAAGTCGTAACCAAATTTTTGTACGTAGGAGAATTCGGTAGGGAATTCAGTAACATCAATGTCTTGTCTTCGTCTTCAAATTTTACATCAACCCTCCTCAAATCACTGATGATCTGGTTGAACACGTTGATATGTTGGCTCAAATCTGAGCCCTCTGACATCTTAAGACCATACAATTTCTCCTTAAGATAGAGCTTGTTCGTCAACGACTTGAACATATACTGACTATCTTGTTTCAACTAAACTTCCGCTGGTGATTCCTCATCCATGACATGATACATCATGTCATCAGCCAAACAAAGCCTGATAGTCGCCACAGCCTTCGCTTCCAATTCCTTCCAATCCACATCGTCCATGCCTACTGGTTGCTTTCAGTATAATGCCTTCACCATGCCCTTCTGCACTGACAGATCATTCACCCTCCTCTGCCATAATCTGAAATTTTCAAATCCGTCGAACTTGACCATGTCAAACTTCGTAGAAGAGATCCCAGACATCGTAACCTGAGCCCTTGATACCAGTTATTGTGAAACATGCGGCAATTGCTGATAAATTGTACAAAATGATCAAAAGAGGAAAAATATAAATCAACACAGATATTTAATGTGGTTCGACAATGTGCCTACATCCACAAGGAGCGAGCGGCATAAAATTCACTATCAGTCAATTAGGGTTACATAATGTATATTTATACTAATCCTAGACGTACGAACATATTTAAGAAAATTATAAAAATACCCCTTGTACCATATTGGCGTTGCCCCCACACCTCCAAGCTAATCAGCATCCCAAACAATGTATCAATCCCAAAAGGCAAATGATGTCGCTCTGCTACGCTACGCTCCACCATCTGCCTACTTTCAATGTATGAGCCATATACTTCAAAACTCTCTCTCTCTCTCTCTCTCTCTCTCTCTCTCTCTCTCTCTCTCTCTCTCTCTCTCTCTCTCTCTCTCTCTCTCTCTCTCTCTCTCTCTCTCTCTCTCTCTCTCATATGAAATATCCTAAAAGTGTTTTCTTTTAACTACGACCAATGTCTACATATTCTAACATGAGATATCTGAAAGCAAGTGCCCCTTTGTTTTATTCATTGAAACGCATTAACAAATAGTCATATTAATCTTTATTAAAAAATTAAGGATATGGTCATAATATAATCTTTCGTTGTTATTTGATTATATATGAATAATAAGAGTTTAATCTTTCCATCGCTTGTGAAAATCAGTTACACTGTTTTGATTTATAATAATAAGAGTTTGAAAAAAATAATTGGATGTGTCTTGTTATATTATCAAGTTAATTTATTCTTAAGTCAGTGTGTAGAGCACACCATCTACATGATCACTTAAATTAAATGATAATATTTAATTGATTAATTCGTAATTAATATTCAAATCTTAAAATTTCTCTTTTAAATTAAATTATTCCCATATAAGTATTTTATTAGATGTGTGATCCATATCGGCTAAAAAAATTCTTAATTAATGTCAAATCATCATAAGATCATCTTTATGAAAACATCATAAGATCATTCACAAAAAGTGAAATGAATGAATGACACCAAACTCTTCAGAATCTATTTCTTGGTCCTTTAACGCTTCCATTTTCAACCAGTTTCTTCCCTTCGATCTCCAATATTGTTAAGCTCGTGATTCAACCATTGTTTTTCAATTCCTCTTTGAAACGGAACATCCGATGCTCTCACTTTATTGGAAGCTAGTAATAAACTGACACATCACCTAAGTACATGAAAAATTCCTACACCGCATCACACTATATCAAAGGCAAAATAAAAAAGACGTTCAAAATCACCCATACAAGGATTGCGAACCTGAAGCACCCATCTCATTCGCTTCACGCATCTCCGGGACTTCCTTTTCTAAAGTGGGAGTTAATAAAGTCGTCATTTTCACTGAAATAAAAGTCGTATCAATCTTTTTTTTATAGGTTTCATGGAGGAGAGAGGGAGGGTTACGATGGCCTGAGCTCCAGAGAGGGAGCATTTTTCTGAGCAAGTTCCATGAATCAAGTTTTGTACACTGGATGCAAATTTTGTGAAGTAATTTTGTATCTTGGAGACTAGTACTAGTGAAATGTCAATTTTCTTTATTTTTCAGGCCATGGTGAAGAAACCCTGCCATGGGTTGTGTAGCCTAGAAATTTTCTTGGACCATCTCAAGAATACCGATTTCATCCACTTCTTGACATATTTATGGAACTTGATGCTTCAAAGATTATAGCGATATTTGATGTACGTAATGAATCATCACGTATGTTTGATGAAGAATATGCTTTGTCATTGATGCGTGCCGTCAATCAAAAGCTTCGACGAGTTGATCTCCAAGATTTTTCATTTGAAAATAATTTCTTATGATATCTATTGGTTACCAATAGGCAGTAAGGTTTTCGTACAAAAGAGATAAAAGAGGCATTTCACAGAGAGAGAGAGAGAGAGAGAGAGGGGGGGAAGCAAACCTCGAAATTTTTTTTCCCTCTAAACCACACCGCAATATTAGGTGGATGTGGAGTCTACGTGTCAGGCTATCATTAGAGGCAATTTTTTGAAGAATTTCAGAGATGCCTGTGTGAGGATATTCTCGTTGTTGTTTGTTCTTAATTATAATTATCTTTACTTATAGGGTCATTAAATGAGCCCTACAATATTTGTTGTTACTCATGATCATGTAGATGTTTAAAAACAACATTCATTGCTCACGATCTCTATTAATATTAATATAGGGTCTATCTACTTGTTTTTAGCAACATTCAATGCTCTATTAATATATTAGAAAAAACCTTCTAGTTGATACATCTGAAGTAGGCTTGAGAACAGCCTCCAATAGAATAAGGCCACATAGTCCACCCATTACTAAAGAAATGATCATGCACAGCACCGAAACTCGTGTCTCCCTCTTCGAAAACACATCTCACGGAGAAGCTGTTCTCTCACAGGCTCCCTCATGCTTGTCTGTCTCTCCCAATCACATTCACACCAAAGAGCTCGTCTCTCTCTCTCTCTCTCTCTCTCTATCAAATACCCATCGACACCAGCCAGCCCAAGAGTGGCCGGGCACTGAAGCTCCTCTCTATCTCTTCGAAAACCACAGAAGGTTTTGTATTTCATTTTCTCGTATGTCTCTCGCAATCACACCGAAGAGCTTCTCTCTCTCTCTCTCTCTCTCACTCACACACACACACACACACACATCAGAATAGGTGGTGTAAAAGCAAATCAAGGAGGACGACGGTGGTCGCTGGTGGTTGATTGCGTATGTCTAGTGGCTATGTCGAGTTGGTGACTGTGTCGGGTTGGTGGTGGCTGTGTCGGGCTGGTTGCAGTGTTTGTTGGCAATGTCGGAAAGGCTAGTGGCAGTGACTGGTGGCGGCAACAGCTGGGTGAGGTGAAATGCTGAGTGAAAATATGTTTAGGGATTTTTTGGGAAAAATCTGATGGGATGGTCCTCATAGCATATTTTACTACATTAATGACATGGCAATTTCTTATTTGAGGCTAGTTTCACCCAAATAACATAAGGTACTGCTCCAAAGCGGTTCTGTTAATATTAATATAGGGTCTATATAATCTACTTCACATGTCTATTTCTATTCTACTTAAGGCATTCGAATTTATACAAAAACTCGAGGGATCTTTTTCATTTACATGCTATATATAATATGCTCACTACCAAAAATTTTCATTTACATGCTATATATAATATGCTCACTACCAAAAAAAAGTGATTTTACCTGCAGCTTTCCGTAAATGCCAGCATTAAATTTACTAGCATTTATGTAAATGCTTATACCAATCAATTTTTTGTTCTCAGTATTTTGGAGACTGTTATCGACGCTTCCATCCAACCTGCCATCCAAAAACTTCAAAAATTGTAACGGTTAGCTATTTTGTTGGCACCTACTTCTTTTTATATATACACCGATATCTACAAGTGCATGCTGCTAAATTTTCTTGCTCCCAACGTTTTGGGGACGTACAGTTTTTTTGGGCGCTTCCAAATGCCAGAAACGTCGGACCAGTTAGTCCCCTATAAATTTGCTTACAGTTTTATTCGGAGCGTCGCTGGCAACATTTTTTGTTACGTTTGCAAATGTCGATCGGCAACATAACAATCAACCTCCCAATATATTAATTATTAGGTTCAAATGTGACAATATATATTTATTAACTGCTATATATATATATATATTACTTTTAGTACTTTTCTTTTTAATGCATTAATATTCAGGCTAATTATCCTTGAATGTAGCTTATAATTAAAGTCATGATAAAAGAAAATACGAGAAAGTAATTAGGAGCACCACCAAAAAAATGTATAGTTATGCTCCATTTCAATTTTATTTATTTATTTTTCATCAATATGTAATTAATTAAATAAAAATTTTATGTAAAGTCATTTTTGCATACTCTACTGATGTGATTGGTTAAGTATTAAAAAAATTTGATGCAACTAATCACATCGGTAGAATGTACAGAGAATATTCAAAAGTGACTATATATAACACCATCTTTATCCTCACCTTTCTGCTATAAGAAAACAAAAATATATTATATAAAATTAACGTAAATAGAGATCATGGGGGAGGAGGAAAGACCGAAAGTCTAAGGGAAGAGTAGTCCCTTTTCATTTGCATTCAAGAATCTCCTCTGGTTCACATAAAACAAACACATGGTCTATGTAAAAGCAAATTTAAATGACAATTTTTTTACCTCTTTCATGTTCTATCTGACTGTCCCTTTCCTTCTCCCCCAGCAAACAAAAAAACAAAAGAAAAAGTAATACCTAGAGTGGTCATCCTCCTAGTGCAGAGTAAGCGTCCTATATTATCACTTTCACTGCCCCTACTGACAAGTTTGGTTGTCGAGAAAATAGTACGTGGAACCAGAGTTTCCAGGCCACCCCGGCTCCTCCTCCCCTCTACAGAAGAAAGATCTATATAATCCTTGGAACCCAACTAGAATATCACAATCGTAAATATTCTAATTTGTTAAAATTTAAAAATAAAAAATCTACAACAACATATATACCTCTTCCTTGGTTTTAATTTATATAATAATTTATATAATTTGCATGTGAATGAGGAGAATCTACATCTTCTAGTTTCTACCATATTTGCATGGTTTAAACTTAAGATCTCTACTCTGATACCATGTGAAAATATTATTTATCTCATATTCATATTATATTATTAACAAAAGCAAACCCGTTCGAAGATGCACTCCCAAATATAAGAGCCTAACCCAGCTGCCTCCAACGGATCATGTATTTTCAAATCTATTTTTCATTTTGTTACAATGTTCAGCTACATGTAGCGGGAACTATACACAAATGTAAAAATATATTATTTATTTTTTATCTTTTCATGTAGTACTTTGTCTCACACAATAGTTTCTCTCTCCTTGTACTTTTTTCCCAACAAACTATTAAATAATATAATATTTCTAAATGATATAAAGAAAAAATAGATAAACTGATTTATGATATATTATAAAAGTCAGTATGTAAAATAGAAAAAATAAATTTTGGTGATGTATTTTAAATGATAGAATATATAAATCATTGGGAGTGCTCTAAAGGCCCTACCATATATATATATATATATATATATATATATATAAAGTTAAGAGAGTGTAGTAAAACAAGAAGAAGTGAAAGAAGAAGAAGAACAAGAAAGATATATATACTCCATGCATGATAATTGTGATTAGTTCAATGCGTACCATTAAGAGTAGTGGTTAATGAATTATATGTTGAAGGGTCGATTTCATCTTTGAAACAAAAGGCCGAAGGATTTCAAAGAAATTAACTGTGTGCTAGCTGCAAGAAAGAAGAAGCCGAGGTGAAGAAGCAGTGCTTGAAATAGTTATGTTTGATCTAAAAGACCTTGTATCACCTTCTCGATCTGAAGCTTCTGATATTTGACACTGAAAACCTTCTGAAATTTATGTTTTAATTGATTTGAGTTGGTCAAAGTAAATGCATGTTTAGAGTTGCGGTAGTTCATATATGTAGCTTTTGACTTAAGGCTTATAGTTGTAGATCAGATTAAATAATAATTAACTCTATTATTAAATAATTATTTCGGGCTTAATTTGCGAAGTGAGATGATCTCTTTATCCTATCTCAAAACTTCTCATAATTTCCTTCCCAAATATGATCACTCAAATGCAAACACTTTTCACTTTTAAATTTTTAACTTTTTCATCTAATCATTACAACTTTTCTGAACTAAATTTCAAAAAAAAAAACAAAAAACAAAAAGTAATACAAAATTTTTAAATATTTAAATAAAAATTATATATTCTAACAATATATTAAATTTATAATATTTTTATTTAACTCTTTTTTTTTTTTTTCATTTCTTAAGATTCAATAAGACATCTTAACTCAGTTACTCAAACCATTTTACTACTATTCACAAAATTTTCATCTCCTCTCATTATCCAAACAGCAATCACCCAAACATGCCTAGCTTGCTATTTAATTAGTAATCATATATCTAAAACACTTTCAAACATATTATATTTGTTTGAGAATAAATTAAAAAAACATTTTTTGAGATAAAAAAGACATAAAAAGTCAATTAATTTTTTAAAGGTTATGATCATATATATAATTGATAGAAATAAAATCTTATATCATTAATGTCGGAATATACATGTATACTTGTAATTAGAGTTAATCAAATGCCACGTTGGATATGCAGTACTACGTAGTACGTAATGCATGTTATATTATTACAAGTACATTATGCGATCAATGCAATAATATTACTGAGCACAAGTTCTACAAGTAGTACTGCATTTACAGAGTAATGAGGCTCATAGGGATTTCAATTTTTCCGATTCTTTGTGATGATTGGGTGGTTGACTCTGTATCTTCTTTTTTCAATGCTTTATATTATGTTCGGAGAAGAAGTGAAATTCAAGATAAGTCTTTCAATGCTTGATATTATGTTCAGAGAAGTAGTTGCACTGCCCCAATATCACAAAATCCAGCCAGCCACCACTGCAAAATCAGTAAGGCGCTCTCTTTCTTTACGCATTTATATGTTAAGAGAGTGGTTGACTTGTATTGCGGAGTGATTGGAAATTAAACATATTTTATGGAGTCTGATTTTTATTATCATGGGATTGCTGTGATTGGCTAGTAGTCTTGTGTGTCTTGACCCAAGTGATTGTTGGGTTCTTAATGGTTTTTGTCATTTGGTTTCAAGCACATGATCGATGGTTAGAAGACTTTTTCAAAATACTTGCTGAAATGCCCTGGAATTCATTGTGACGATTGAAGCTGGAAATATTAGCTGACTTTTTTTTCCTTTGGCCAGAAAGTTACAAAGTGATTTTTTACCTAATTCCAACGTTGTAATTTTCTTTTTCTGGTGTAGGGTTTATGTCCCACAGATTTTATCACTTCCAGCTATGGTCCTTTCATTGACCAAGAAAGACCAGCTAAAGGTATGCCATTTTATTGAAGTTTCTTACAAATTTTAGCAAATGAGAATTGCTTTTCAATTTGAGTACATGGTTTTCAATTATTTGGCAGATGCTTAGGTATCATGCTGTCTATGTTTTGCCATTTTCTCTGTATGGTGGTTTGAAAATGACGAGCACAATTATGGTATCCTATAAGCACAATTAAAGGTTTATAGTTGGATCTATAGAGTATTGTTTTCCTCTCAGTTTTTTAGTTTTTATGTTGGTTCGAATGCACTTTGTATTGTTTTCCTCAGTTTTTTAGTTTTTATAAATTATATAATTGATGTTGGATTGTTTATAATAATGGTATGTTCACTACTTAGTGTTATACTTACTGCTTCTTTGGGATTCTTTTTCTTTCAGCTCTACTCAAGTGCACAAGCATTTGGAAATACTTCTCACATTTACACTTTTTTCAGTCTTTGAAAGCTTGTTGGAACTTCCCACATATGCATTGTTTTTTAGCAGGTAAATACTTCTTGAAATTTTTATGTTTTCTCTAATGTAAGAAATACTACTACCATTATTAGCATTATTATTTGTTATTTAAATATCACTTGTAAAAAATAGTTAGTTTAATTTAAAAAATCATTTCCCCCTTGCCTTGGATGTGGTTGGAAGGGATGCCTACGTGTGGATTGGCGTATTAATATTAAATTTATGGTGTTGGACGGATCGATTTAGTGTATGAATTTAGTGTATTTGTAATATAATGTTCACATTCTTTATGTGTTTTAGGTGTCAAGCTATAATACTGTTTTAATAGTATTTTTTTTTATTTCGTAAAAGATTATATCCGGCGAGTAATTTCTGTCACAAAAGCATATTTATGGTGATTTTACTAGCCGCAAATAAGTATTTTTCGAGTTTAAAATTACAGCAAATACGCATTGGCTACTTTTTCCGACAACGTCGAACCTACTGGTAAAAAATTTATGATGCTAGTTAACCATGATTAGCACACCTTTTGTGACAAAATTTTACATTTCTTATGATGGCAAATATCATTGGAAAAATTCATTTCTAGCAAAAATAAGGACTAATCGTGGCAAAAATGCTTGTGGGAAAAAGGCCAAAGGTGCCTTGAATCAATACTTTTTCTTATGAAAAATATATGTATTACTCACGACTACCTAATGTTAGAAATAATAGTAATTCTCACTAGATGTATGCTCGTAGTTGAAAGCACTTTCTGTTGCCATAGAATTTTGGAGAGTGAGCTATAAGAAGATTTGGCAAGAAAAGGTTAATTACGGCATAAATAGATACTAATTGCAACGAAATCACTTGCAGTAAAAATTATTATTTGTTATAGTGAGTTAAACTCATCTCAATCTATTTCATACATTTTAATATATATTTCAACCTATTTGAATTCAAACACATCTTAATGGGACTTACAAAATACTATTATTCATATATCAATTCAAATAATCTGAGATCACATTAACATCCAAATACATCCAAATCATTTATTTAAAATATTGGATAAATCTAGAATCTACATAAATTCATTTTTTTAATAATTGAATTTATTTATTTCTTTAACTACTCATTCCTACAACTCATGATCAATATTTGGAGTTCTTTCTAATTTCTCACTCGAATTAAATTGTTTATTTTGGAGAGTAGAGATGAATATGATGATATTAAATAATCATGTAACATCACAGTATTTCATGAAAATCTTGAACATACACATTAATTGTTAGTATAATATCACTATCTTTTCAAATTAAATCATCCAATTTAGTGAAAAATAATTGGATAGCATCTCTATTCTGCACCATTCACCTAAGCTAAACACAAAACATAGATGATCACATTGATTGGTAACAGATCAGAGAAGGTACCCTTGGAGCACAATCAACAAGTACCAGTACTTGAAATTGGCCAATATATCTAAGGTAGGGACAGGCATATATAGAGTTATGAAAAGTTTGAATTGCAGCCAACCAGACAGGCCTAAAGTACCACTACTGCAGCCCACTCCAATGTCGAGATCTAGGCAATTAAGCCTCTCTTATGCATCCTCCTGAGCCATTTGGTAATTAAGCCTAGCTAGCATGCCCGACACCTGATCGAGTGACCAGTTCAGAGACATGAAAACCACAGTGTTAGCTGATGAAAATATTTAACACATGCCCAAGGCCCAGCCCTAGAGCCTTCTGCCAAGATCTGGTACTGCGGTATTATAGCATTCTTTCACTCTGTTTCCTTTGCTACCATGCATGTTAATGTGATATATGATATGATATAATATATATCCATAATATTGGATACTGGTGGAAAAGCATGTAAAAATGCCCAAACTTCACCAAAATTTCAGAAACAGAATTATAAGTAGAAACATGATTTCTGATCCCTAGCTAGATCTGACATACTACATGAGCATTGGTTGGTATCCTGATCCGGTCCCAGATTGTTTACAAAATAGACCATCCACGTACGGCTGATGATCTGATTTACGTTCATACCAGCACACGGTTTTCCTAATGTGAATCTTTAATTAATTTCAAGTCCCATGCATGCCTTTGAGTGAAACATGAACACACTAATTAAAAAACAAAATTTAATTATATATATATGGATTTAATTCAAAGTTGATATGTAAGTAAGTAATCCGGCCGAAGTATTCAAAGTTGATAGTTGAATTATTTCAAAGTCACATGCGTGCATGGTAAACTGATATATATACATGACTTGGACCATCCGATCCCTCAGCCACATATCAATTCAGTGAGGGGAATCAAGTCTGGCTCTTGACTGATATGGTAAACAGCGTATGATCTAGGTAATTCGGTTGCTGATCAGTTGGGTAGAGCTGGTGGTGCTAAAGACGTTGATCATTCTTAAGTTTTTTTCTTGTCTTCTTTCTTACTTAGATTAGCATGCATGCATGGGGTGAATTAAAATTGAATTTGACAGCTTTGCCAAAATTTAGACATAGATTATAGTTTTTTTAATATATATTTTGTATATGCACCTTTTTTTTAAACTGCTGCTAGCTGCGAATAGTTTACATTTGTAGTATTTTTAGACCATATATAGTTGTTAATGTTGTTTTTCCTCGTATGTTTTGTTTAGTACAGATTGAGAGCTAGTACTATAGTTTCAGTTTTTGGGAATTTGGTTTGGGATTTTGTAACCCCAAATTTCTTTCTTTGTACATGATGATATTCCTCCGCGCATTTGTGACAAATTATTTGCGATAATAATAACTATTTAAGATGAAAATAGACTTATTTTAACAGGAAATAGTCAATTAATCAATACTACTAGTAGTAAATAGCAATATATACTTAGGATCATAAATTAGTCGTCCACCGATCGAGACAAATTTTCAAAACGTTAAGACTTATAATATTGCAGGGTAGTGTTGAAGTTTGATTAAAACAAGAGAAAGAGAGATGGAAAGGCTGGCTCTCACGCGGAGTTTTGCATGTTAGTTAGACTTATCACATGATCCACGAATCTCCAGCTTAATTAATTGCATGCCTTTTCAACGACTGCGACCTCTATCTTCATGCATCTTAAGATTTTGGCCCTCTTTTCCCGGCCTTTAACTCCCACTTTACCCCGTTCTTCATCCTCCCAATTAAGTACATGCAATATCCCTCATCATGATCTTATCAGAAATTGCTAACAATTAATTAATTATATATGATCTTGATCATTTCCTGTTTGTGTGGGTTTTGGAAACCTTTAATCGACTCGACAATATTGATAATCTATGTTAATTAGACATAGACATAACTCAATATGTTAATGATATTAATTTGATCAATCGCAGGACATGAATCATGACACTATGACATTATATATACTCTTTAATTTCAAGGAATAATAATAATTTGGAAGATTGGTCTAGTTCTTGTCCCCAATTTCACTTGAGTTTCAAATGAATCGATGGGGTTGATCTTTTGGTCAGAACTATAAATATATATAAATATATAAATGTTATAAAACTAATGAAAAGATAGAGAGCAAAAGAGAGAGAGATGTTTAGAGAACTTTGTTTTCTCTTATTTCTTTGTGTCTTACACAAATGAGGACTCCCTCTATTTATAGGGATCTCTTGGTACAAAGAATGGTTATGATTGTTACACTTGTCATCAATCCAATGGTAAAGAGTACAAAAGAGGTTAGGTGTACCTAAAATCACTATTGGGGGTAGGTGTACCTAAGATTACCATTGATGGCTAAATGTGGTCATACAATACAATTTGAACTTGGTTTATAACAATAAATATATATATATATATATATATATAATGGCTGATATCACTCAAAACAAAGCAACTTGATAAGGGTGAGAGCATGGCCACTCAAAATTCATATGGTAAGTATCAAAGACATGAACTGTTTGAGCAATAATATTGGCCATGTCAGGTTCCTAGCTAAAAGATAAGAGCATGCTATAGAACAGTTGCTAAAGATCATCACAGGCGTAGTACATATTCCCAATATAGTTATTTTATTTCCCAACTCTTAATTCTCTTCATTTAGACGCAAAATACATTTTCCTTTAAAGTGAAAGGACAACCACTCTGTGCTGACAAGTGGGTTGAAGAAATAAATTGGCATGGGAAGGGCATCATGTGTGTCCAAAAGACAGAGACAGTACTCGCAAAGCCAAATTTTAATAAACTCCCCCTCGTGTGTTTCATTGATTGCTCGCTACTTTACTCCATGAACAACACCTCCACCAAAAGCCTTACTCTTTAAGGCTAGCAAAGAGATCTTCTTTCTTCTTCTTCTTCTAGCTTCTTCTTGCATGCTAAATTTGCTGTTTTTCTGTGCTGCTGCTGTGGCCATGGATCCTAACCAAGTTCCTCCTCAAGGTCTAACCCCAGAAGAATACCTCGAGCTCGAGCCCGTCATTTGCAACTACCACAAATTCGAGCCCATGCCCAACATATGCACGTCCCTAATAACACAGAGAATCGATGCTCCGGCTCATGCTGTCTGGCCTTTCGTCCGGAGCTTCGATAACCCCACAAAATACAAGCATTTTATCAAGAGCTGCAACATGAAGGGCGATGGCAGCGTCGGAAGCATAAGAGAGGTCACCGTCGTTTCGGGGCTCCCGGCCTCCACGAGCACCGAGAGGCTGGAGATTTTGGACGACGAGAAGCATATACTGAGCTTTAGGGTTGTCGGTGGCGAGCATAGGCTGAATAATTATCGGTCTGTCACTTCTGTGAATGAGTTTGAGAAAGAAGGGAAGGTTTACACCATTGTCTTAGAGTCTTACGTTGTAGATATACCGGAGGGGAACACCGGCGAGGATACGAAGATGTTTGCGGACACTGTGGTGAAATTAAACCTTCAAAAGCTCGCCGTCGTCGCCATGGCTTCACTGCATGGACAAGAATGATCAAGATTGATGTGCATGCATGGTTGCTTGGGACAATAATGGTGGGAGGGTTGGAATTTTTTTTTTTTAATATAATTTTAATCAAGTGGTTGGTATATGGTTCTTTCAACTTTGCAAGTTGGATTTTTATTTCTTTTTTTTAATGGTTAGACAGTTCGGATTGGTTTGTATTTTTGGTTTCATTTGTTGGGTTCTGATCCAGTCATTATTGTGTAATTCTGGGTCTATTGTTTAAGATATATTTTCAGCTGCTATTCAATAAAATGCTGAGAAATAGACAATGACCAAACCAAAAATCCCATTAAATTTCATATATATATATATTATATTATCCTAATGATTCAATATTAATATAATTTACGTTGAATTGTAAGATTTTATATTCTAAATTTGGTGTATTAGAGGATACCATCCACGCCATCACTTAAACGATAAGATTTAAATTTTAAAATTTATCTTTTAAATAAAATTATGTCATGTAATTAACAGTATTATGTAGTGTAGAGGAAATAAGATAACAATATTAATATATATATCTATATATATATTTTTTGATCGATCGAGAAGCTTTGAGATCATTCTTAATGATGGTGTTGTACATATGATCAAGTGTAAAATTCTTTAAAACCTCAAACATTGTTTTTAATGTATACTACTCGATCAAGCGATTGTGTCTGATTCTTAATTTGCGGCTAGTGCCATTATATTTCTAGATCTTTGACCGACCTAATTAATTAATTTATATTTACATTATGACACTAATGATATCTTTTCATATGATTATGACCCTTAAACAGCTTGCTTGTAAGTCATAATTAATTAAATAATATTTTAATTAGTAGAAACTAGCTAATGATCTTAAAAATAAGTCATAACACATAGACTTATTTTTCTAATGAGTTTTCGTGTACTCCAAACAGAAAACTACTTAACGGGATCATGATCAGTTCTCATTCCATGGGAAATGAATATAATATATATCTATATATATATATATATGGCCTTGTGCGCTTATATATATATGCATGTACATGTAATATTGTAACGTGAGAATTGGGATTATTTGAAGACTATATATTGAGAGATCACATGAGTAGGTGAGCAGCTATATATTACTTGGTGTGCAAGTCATGTGTCCATGCAACATTTTATCGTGTGGCTTGAATGTCAACCCTTAATTCAACGGCAAGGACAGAGTAGCTAGATTGCATGACATTTTTTTTGTGGTGACTTGTGAGTAACCTTAAGAGGACATGTGACTTTGAAGCCTCCTCATCTCTCATAAATGTGTCAATCTCCTCAGCCACTTATTATTGTTTTTGAGCTTTTTTTTTTCAACATGTGACATGATTGTACCGTTTTCTTTTAATTTCCAAATTGTGACAGTTTAGCAATTATTTAATTATCACAACTAAACTGCCAAATTTGGGGTTTTAAAGATATAATTATTATAACTGTTAAATGTCCATGGGATGATATATCTATAGTGTGTGTACATATATATTATACAATATATATTTTCCAGAGTTCAAATCTAGGGTACTTTAGAATGAGAGATAGACATATAAATTGTGACTCGTAACATTTATTAAATATTTAATGTTGCTCGAGAAATTCACCCCGATAGCTATATGCTGTAGTGGAGTTCATTTTATGTGTCTATTCTTTTCTACTTTATGCTCTAAATTCAGTTAAGAACTCTAAGAAATCCAAATCTTACACATATAACGTATATGTAGATAAGGGTATGCTAGCTATAAAAGATTATGCTAATAAGGTTTGGAAAAACGCTTAGTCTAAAAAAGTTATAAACTAATATTATTTGATGTAATACGGTTATATCTTAGTATTAGGTAAATCTAATATATATTAAGCCACGTTAATTTATAACCTTTGCTTCTACAGTCTTGTTTATAAAACCTAGAAATGTTTTCATAGTTAAACTTTGAAAGAAATTCTTAAGGCCGGTTTGGTTGCCATCTCATCTGGATTGTATGGTACAGAGAATCTATCTATTCAAATAATATGAATTGTTTGTATTTCATCTCTAGGTTCTAAAAACATCCACTGACATAAATAGTAAAATGTAAAATAAATAGTGTAAAACTATCAAAAACCTTAAATAAACAGTACAAAACTAACAGAAACAATAAGTGAGACTTGCATGGACTTCCAATATAACTAAAATGAACCCTTGCTTCAAAACTTCTAGGTATATATGGGCCTAGGTAGTAGGTTGCACAACCCCACTGACTGGCCCAAATTCGTGATCAGGTTAGGCCCACATTACATAACTGTTTGGTGAAGATAAGATAAAGGTCAAAATGCCAGAACATTGGTACTCCTTTGTACTCATTCCAATCTTTTAGGGCATGCAGTACTGCTGCCATATTCTTAACTTCTTGTTCTCATGACTGTGTCCTTATTCAGGAAAGGAATCAATAATCACAGGATTGTACTATTTGGATATTGTTTGTATTTTGAGTTTTGTTCGGAAGGAAGATTGATAATATGTGGATTATTTTTCACCATCATCTTGAGGTGAAAACATGCTATTAATGTGATTGTGCTATTTTATTTGACATCATATTATTAAAAATATTAATATTTATATAAATTATTTTAATGATACAATACTTTTTAATAAAATGAAAATAAATCACATAATTTTAAAGTAGCAAAAAGAGTACATTTAGATGACAAAAACTGAAAATGAAATTATCATTTAGTGTTGTGGAAAAATAAAATTATCATATCTTTAAAAATACAGCTTATAGGTATAGATTAGGCATTTAACATCTAAAAAATTGTTAAATGGGTAGTATAGGATTACTACTGCCCATTTATTGTATTTGAAATTTTTTATTTTTTTATAATTATTTTTAAGTATTTTTTTAACATCCTTAATTATTAAAAAAATTTAAAAATATATATAATTTTATTAATAATTACTTTTTTAATCATTAAGTCAAATAAAAAATTAAAAAAATAGTAAATAAGTAGTAGAATGGTTCTAACACTATCATTTTCCAAAATTGTTTTATTCTCACTAGCATCTAATAATTTTGGATTTTGATTCAGAGATTATTTGGATAGTGAGATGATATGAAATTATTTTAAATAAAAGTTAAAATTTGAGTAAAATATTATTAGAATATTATATTTTAATATTATTTTTTTAATTTAAAAAATTAAATTATTTATTATATTTTTAAGTAAAAATCCTACTTACCAAAAAGGAAAATGAGTATATTTGATAAATTATCATAAAAAACCATTTTTTAAAAAATTATACGAGCAATATTAAATATAATTTTAGGATACATGTTTATAGTGTGATTTATTATTAAAAAATTAATTTTTTATATAAATTTTATATTTATTATTTTTGAAAAAATACAAAAAATTTATTCATCTTAAAAATGTAATTATATATCCTAAAACTAAATTTTGACACTTCATTTCTGATATTGTTTCCTTGGCATTACATTTACTGCTTGTGAGTGTTCAGACAAAGTGAATTTATTTAGAGTTATACTATATATAAATAGATTTTGTGTATTAATTTACGCGATTATTTTTTTTATGTAAAAAAATTATTAAAAAAATTTTAAAAAAAGAAAAAAATTTTCTATTTTATGAAAATTATTACTTTTAATTTATATCATTTCATTAAATATATATCTTACAAATTAATATCAGTGTACGAATTAGTGAGTAAAGTATAAACTTTTCCATTTATTTAAAACATCCGTGACAAACAGACAACCACCCACTTGTCAGAATTTAAAAGAAACTTTCCAAGAAAGAAACTATTTTTCTTCATTATTTAAAAGGAAATGTCATTTCGGGAAAAGAAAAACATACTGCACATCACACAGTTCTGCTATAGTGTTTATTTATTGCAACTGCATTCATTACTGATCAATTAAACTTTCTTTTTTTTAATGGCCATTTAAGCTAAACTCATATCCAGTGTTTTAAATAATGTACCGTATCAATTAGTATAGTCGATATATGTCATACTGGTTATTAGTTTAGTACAAATATTTTATATATTTCATAAGGTTTCAAATATAGGCCGGTATGAGCCGATATTTCGGCATTTATTGATCTACGTTAGTAGATATTTTGAGTTTTATTTTTTATTTTTTTAAATTATAAACTTATTTTTTATTCTTAATTCAGATTAAATTATTTATAATTTATATATATTTATGTATAATTTATTTATATATTAACTATTTTCAAATTATATATCAAACCGTTTCAATATCAAAAGATTTTGTTTTAATGCTTTAACCGGGTACGATATATGTAGTATTCAAAACATTGCTTATCACTGCCAAATTGTAGGAAAGATTGAATTATCACATCGGTGATCCCAGAAAATCCAAATAGATGCGAGACATTTTGAAAACATTAAGCATATAATTTTGGTTCAGGAATAAAAGGCATCATTCGATACCTCTGTTTTACAGGTTTATAGAGATTATAATCACGAGGGTCGAGGAGACAATTATGATCACTCAGAGTCTTGAGTCCGAGCTCAGAGGATGCCTGCCACCCACAAGAGGAGTAGATGGGGCTTGTAATTGCTACAATAAACTTTGTCAAAGATCTTCCCAATCCCACTAGATTTTCCCATCACCCAGTGAGTTTGCTTGCATCATCATTTCAGACTCTCCTCTCTCTCACAAAAAGGTACACTGCTAAAAAACAGTGTTCTTTTTCACTCTTTGCACAGTTGCATTGCCTTAACCCTTGAGTTGTAAGATTCTTAAGAGAAAGTGTGAGACTTGCTTACCCGATTTTACTCTTCTTTCTAATCACATTAGCTTCTCGTCTTAAAATAGGTGAAAAGCGAAGCACTTTGTCTCTGAAAATGGGGCTGAGAAGACCTGGCATGAACAGAAGTATGAACAGAGAGAATCCAGATATTTTGATTGTGATGATTGCAGAGCAGCAGATAATGAGAGGTGGTGGCGAGTACAAAGGAGATCAGAGACAGGGGGAAGGGATGGGCCCTCTAAAGACTGCAGCAGAAATGAGTGGCACTGCACCGAAGGGTAATGTGTTTCCCCCTCTCTTTCTATCCCCTTGTTTTTACTCGCGTGACGCTCTGAGTCCCCTCCCTCGCCCTCTCTCTCTCTCTCTCGATGAATGGATACATTTTTTATTCATCACCACCTAGCTCTCTGAAGAAGCCTTTTTTTCTTTTCGGCACTCATTTAGTCTCGCAATTGATGGATTCTGAGAATCGATATCCTTTATTTTCCAGACCCATTGGCCATTTTTGTTTTGAGCTTTAAATTTTGAGGACAGAAAGAGAAAGAGGGAAAGATTGTGGGTCTTGACGGGGTCTGAGTGAGTCGCTGAGACTCTAATTTCAGATTCTCGGGTTTTGGGTTCTTGAAGAAATACCCACTTTTTTCCCCCTTCATTTAAAGAAATTTACCCACTGTTTGTATTGGCTCTTTAATTTGTTGGGGTTTGAGCTTGGACAACGTCCGTGATCTTCTTAGCTTTTCCACCTCTTTTATGATAAAAAAAGAAACGAAGGATTTTTTCTAAAACCACTGCTTTCTGACTTCTGATTCATACTCTTTTGTGGAAAAAGAGAGAGCTCGATTACTTGTGAACTTTGCACTGCAGTAGCTTGTTTTTGGTTCCAAAAGCAAACCTATGCAATGCCAAACTGTTTGATTTCGGAGGTCTAATTTGGGAGATCCTATGAACCTGCATGAAATTTCTTCACAGTAGTCTTTTGCTTTATTTATTTCAACTGCATTCATTACTGATCAATTAAACTTTCTTTTTTTTAATAGCCATTTAAGCTAAACTCATATACAGTGTTTTAAATAACGTACCGTATCAATTAGTATAGTCGATATAAGTCATACTGGTTATTAGTTCAGTACAAATATTTTATATATTTCATAAGGTTTCAAATATAGGCCGGTATGAGTCGATATTTTGGCATTTATTGATCTACGTTAGTCGATATTTTGACTTCTTTTTTTTTTCAAATTATAAACTTATTTTTTATTCTTAATTCAGATTAAATTATTTATAATTTATATATATTTATATATAATTTATTTATATATTAACTATTTTAAAATTATACATCAAACCGTTTCAATATCAAAAGATTTTATTTTAATGCTTTAACCGGGTACGATATATGTAGTATTCAAAACATTGCTTATCACTACCGAATTGTAGGAAAGATTGAATTATCACATCAGTGATCCCAGAAAATCCCAATAGATCCGAGACATTTTGAAAACATTAAGCATATAATTTTGGTTCAGGAATAAAAGGCATCATTCGATACCTCTGTTTTACAGGTTTATAGAGATTATAATCACGAGGGTCGAGGAGACAATTATGATCACTCAGAGTCTTGAGTCCGAGCTCAGAGGATGCCTGCCACCCACAAGAGGAGTAGATGGGGCTTGTAATTGCTACAATAAACTTTGTCAAAGATCTTCCCAATCCCACTAGATTTTCCCATCACCCAGTGAGTTTGCTTGCATCATCATTTCAGACTCTCCTCTCTCTCACAAAAAGGTACACTGCTAAAAAACAGTGTTCTTTTTCACTCTTTGCACAGTTGCATTGCCTTAACCCTTGAGTTGTAAGATTCTTAAGAGAAAGTGTGAGACTTGCTTACCCGATTTTACTCTTCTTTCTAATCACATTAGCTTCTCGTCTTAAAATAGGTGAAAAGCGAAGCACTTTGTCTCTGAAAATGGGGCTGAGAAGACCTGGCATGAACAGAAGTATGAACAGAGAGAATCCAGATATTTTGATTGTGATGATTGCAGAGCAGCAGATAATGAGAGGTGGTGGCGAGTACAAAGGAGATCAGAGACAGGGGGAAGGGATGGGCCCTCTAAAGACTGCAGCAGAAATGAGTGGCACTGCACCGAAGGGTAATGTGTTTCCCCCTCTCTTTCTATCCCCTTGTTTTTACTCGCGTGACGCTCTGAGTCCCCTCCCTCGCCCTCTCTCTCTCTCTCTCGATGAATGGATACATTTTTTATTCATCACCACCTAGCTCTCTGAAGAAGCCTTTTTTTCTTTTCGGCACTCATTTAGTCTCGCAATTGATGGATTCTGAGAATCGATATCCTTTATTTTCCAGACCCATTGGCCATTTTTGTTTTGAGCTTTAAATTTTGAGGACAGAAAGAGAAAGAGGGAAAGATTGTGGGTCTTGACGGGGTCTGAGTGAGTCGCTGAGACTCTAATTTCAGATTCTCGGGTTTTGGGTTCTTGAAGAAATACCCACTTTTTTCCCCCTTCATTTAAAGAAATTTACCCACTGTTTGTATTGGCTCTTTAATTTGTTGGGGTTTGAGCTTGGACAACGTCCGTGATCTTCTTAGCTTTTCCACCTCTTTTATGATAAAAAAAGAAACGAAGGATTTTTTCTAAAACCACTGCTTTCTGACTTCTGATTCATACTCTTTTGTGGAAAAAGAGAGAGCTCGATTACTTGTGAACTTTGCACTGCAGTAGCTTGTTTTTGGTTCCAAAAGCAAACCTATGCAATGCCAAACTGTTTGATTTCGGAGGTCTAATTTGGGAGATCCTATGAACCTGCATGAAATTTCTTCACAGTAGTCTTTTGCTTTCTGGAAGGTTTGGTGGAGAAATCTGCAGTCTTCGTGAGTGTTTTGCTGTGCGTGATAGTTCCTCTGCATATGAATGGGAGGTTGGTTGTTCTTACATGTATCCTTTTCCTTTTGCCTAATGGTGTATGCTTCCACCTTCTATGCAATGTTCTCAGAATGGTGCTAACTGCTATAGTTCTGACTTTGAAAGTTTTCTAAAACTTTAGTATACTGATGCAGATTTTTAGGTTCATTCCACTGCATCTTTTGGTACTACTTTGTTGTGCTAGAGTAACATTGTTTAGGTCTGACTTGGTATTGCTTCTAGGCTTCTAGCTCCTGTTGTACCCATCGTTTAAATTTCAGTGTGTCCAAGGATGTAGATTCTAGAGAGCTTTTTAAAAGCTATTCTAAGCAAATTGAATTGTAATGAGCTTCCAGCTCACTTTGTTCCCATTGTTTATGGATATTTATATATAGTTCCTTCGTTTATGCATCTTCTTTTAGTTCTTAATCAATATCTGTTCCACCTCCGCAGGTGTTGAACGATTATTGTCGAATGGAATCTTCACCTTTTTATGGTTTAATTATGCCTTGAGTATTTGAAAACTTCAATTAACTTACATGTTGCCTCTCTGAGTATGATATTGTATTATGTCTTGTTTGTTTGCCAGGAAGATGAAGAGAGAAGGGGGGGGGGGGGGGGGGGNGACTTAATTAAAAAAAAGGGAAAAAAGAAAGTTGTAATTTCATTCAAATTAGGCCTTCAGGCTGCGGCTCGAAGTTATTTCCTCCCTCGTACTAAAGCAATAATATTTGTTTTCTCAATATTGTAATGATGTTTGTGCTATTATGGATTTTAACTTATTTTCTTTTTTAGGTTGGTCCAGGTTAATATTACTTGACAGACAACAATTGAAAGTGTGAAGATAATCAGGATTAACATATTCTGATCTCCCCAGAACTTTTAGTAACAGGATTTTCCAGGAGTCGGGATGCGGTTCTTGAAATGAAGCTGGCCTAACATACATTTGAAGCACAAGAATCCAGTTACGCAGCCCTTAGACCATCAATGCATGATGAATTTTTGGTGTCCCTTATGATGGAGAATAATTTATGTATAGTTCCAACAGATATGGGAAGCCAAAGTCCTGTTGTCATAGATGGATTTCCACCACGTACAACTTCAAACACACTCCTGCAATCCAACTCATTTGACCTTAACAACCAAAACCTCATAATGACTGGATTTCCAGTGCTTTCTGCATTGCAAGGAGAACCAATGAATGGTCTCCATACTAATCTTCACACTCCAAATGTTGAGCGGGTTGTTGATTCTAATGCATTGGTTACATTGCTAGGAAGAAACGCAGCAAGAGATGCCTCGCTTTGCCATTCACGTCTCACTGGTTACACTCAGTTTCAAGACCAAGCAGCTGGAGGAGCAGCTATTTCTGCTGCTTCACATGCTACATTCCTGGCTGCAAAATTTGATCTTCAAGAAAATCTAAACAATTTAGCAATTTTAGCCCCTTCAATCTGTCCTTTGGATGTTTTAGGAACGTATGCTTCAAATGGCTGTTCTAATGCTTCTTTTGCAACATCTTTGAACTGTGGATATGAAGATGTACTTGGTAATACGAACACAAAGTGGGAGACCAAGTACCCCGCTCCACTAGAGTTTGTTGGGAAATCCCCAGTAAGAGCAGAGCTTCAGCCATTTTCATCTACAGCAAGTATCATTCCAGATGGATGGATGTCATCACATAGTGGAAATGTGACCACAAATGCTCCTTACAGTTCCTCCAATTTTAATAATGAGCTCTCGTTAACTCTTGCTACATCTGAGCCTTCTGTTCTCAATGAGATTAACATCCCGGATCAGTGCTCTGAGATGGGTATGTCCGGTGTGACTCGCCATTGCTTGAATGAAACAACATTAAGTTCTGAACAGACTTGCAACAGTAAGGAGCTTTCTGTAAGTTTTGGCTCTTACAGATCACCTGAGTTCTCTCAAGTAATACTAGGATCAAGATATCTTCATGTAATCCAGGAGATACTTGCTCAAATTGCAAACCATTCACTAGAAAATCTAGACCATATGAGTTATCCAACTGCTAGGAATGAGGCTGGTTCAAATATACCATTCTCTTCAAGTGTCCCAGCTGAAAGATGGATGTCTTCCACAGTTCCTGATGTGGATGGTGGATTGGAGCTTCAAATGGAGTTCACATTGCAAAGACGGACAGTTGAAGCTAAGAAAGCCCAACTGCTGACTCTGCTACAAGTGGTATGTGGGTTTGGTTTATTCCACTAGTTAGTTCAACATGTACCTAATTGGGTCTTGGTATTAATTGTTTTCCTGGTTGAAATAGATTAGTGCTCTGATTTTGTCATTCTTGTTGGCATTCATGGTTAGGGACGTTGTAACTTGTAACTTACAGTAGTGGATCAAAATAGAAATTTCAATATGGTTGACCATGTCTCTTCAATTACCCACTTCAATGTTAAAAATTTCAATATTAAAAGTTCAATGGTAAAGCTTTTGTTCTAGGCCATATTTTTGCACTCAAGAGTCTTGAATATCTATACTTTTGTTGATTCAGGTTGATGACCAATACAGCCAATGTGTGGATGAGATCCATACTGTTATTTCTGCATTTCATGCTGCTACCGAGTTGGACCCTCAGATACATGCTCGTTTTGCTCTGCAAACAGTGTCTTTCTTGTATAGAAACCTGAGAGAAAGGATTAGCAACTATATCCTTGCAATAGGAGCACATTTTAACAGCACGTGCAAGAAAGAGAAGAAAAGATCTTTTGAAACTTCTTTCATCCAAAAGCAATGGGCTCTACAGCAGCTAAAAAGTAAAGATCATCAGTTATGGAGACCCCAACGAGGCTTGCCGGAAAGATCTGTCTCAGTTTTAAGGGCATGGATGTTTCAAAACTTTCTTCATCCGTAAGCTCTCTTAGTGCATAACATTTTGACATTTGTGCTCCAAGTTTAATAGATTATTGTTCAATTATCAGAGAGATATATTTGGTGAATTTCACATATGTACATGGATTGATATACAAGGAGCTCTTGCACGTTTGATTAATGTCAGGTATCCTAAAGATGCAGAGAAGCATTTACTTGCAGTAAAAAGTGGATTGACTAGAGGCCAGGTACTTCCTGCCTCCATTATAGTGGATTGATCATTGAAGGATTTAGAATATTTGGAAATTTTAATGATGACAAGTGCAATTTTTTATGAATTCCTCCTTTTAAGAAAAATCAATCAAAACTGCATTTTTGGAAATACAAATGGAAACAAGATAGAAAGAGCTAGTATAATAACTCTTTAACCAACTCGCACTCCCTCTCTCTCCCCCTTGGAGACCAGAAGTTTCTTTTGTAGTATTTCTTCAGAATAGTTTTATATTTCATGTTTAGGTATCCAATTGGTTCATCAATGCTCGAGTTCGGCTGTGGAAACCAATGATTGAAGAAATGTACGCTGAGATGAACAGAAGAAAGGTACAACGAGATGCGGAAGGAACCCAAGGCAATCATAGAAACAACATAAGCATCAACAACCATAGATTTAGTTCCACATGAAGCTGAAGGAAGAAAAGGTACATAGAAAAATGCGAGGACGAGGACAGTTTCTTTGTCATTCTGTAAGAAACAAACCGCATCTAGAACCTGTACACAGTGCTCTATTGAAGTGTTGGGAGGCTTTAATGATTACACTTCTCATAATTACATTCTTCCCAGCATGAATGCCTTAGGCGAATCAGAATTCTGTGTACTATACGTGGAATTGTTTAGTTTTGCATGTCTTCCATTAGTTGCTGGTTCCAAGTCTGCTTCATCAAACTCCATAGGCTCTATTTGGTGGAAATCTTTCTCTCTCACTTCCTTCTCTCTCTCTCTCTCTGAATTGAATATAATTCTTTCCTGACTGGGAAAACCAATCCTTCAACTGTTAGTCAGCATCTATCAAGACTTGCGAATGCTACCTAGCTAGAATAGAAACATGCTTGAATAATGGAAGACTCTTCAAACGTTATCACTCTGAGAGAAAGTTAAACCAAAAAAAAAAGTTGAAAAAAGGAAAAAAATTGTGGTACGAGACCCTTGAACCTCAGCTGCTGTAATTTGCAGATCAGAAACTGGAAAATAATTTTTGTGAAAACATTACTTGACTCCAAATCGATACCAAATGTCAAGGTGAAGCAGATTTCTTGAAAACTGAGAACTGTCATCCTGGAATTCACCATTGGTTTGTATAGAGGATACTTTGTATGGTTTCTCTACCACCAACTGTGCTAATGAAATATACAATAATAAAATAAAAATGATAATAAAATTAATATTCAAACGAAATCAATTTAGATTGATTATAGATTGAGGAAGAGAAATTTTCGCTCTTCTTAAAGACATTCAAGTATTTTGCAATATACAAAATTTTTAAATGAAGTGGTGCTGTAGACCTCATCTTGAATATGCCAACGATATGCACCTTGCTTTAAAAGGAACTGAATTACCTCTTATTGAATATACCAACACTAATGCATCTTGCTTTAAAAGGAACTGAATTACCTCTTATTAAATATAGAAACACTATGCATCTTGTTTTCTGGTTTTTTTCTATGTAACTTGCCCCCAAACCAGATTTTTTGGTTTCGCCCTGGGAATAATAATCATTTTGTTAGTTTTTTTGTAATTTAAATTTTAAATTTCATAAATTTCAGCATATCAATTACTCAAACGTTAATATAATAAGTTTTTTATAAGTTTTTTTAAATAGATTTTAAATTTTGCGGCCTCACTTGTTTTCACAACTATTCTCGTCTTATTTTATCTCATCTAATTATTATAATTTTTTTAAATTTTTACATAAAATAAAATAAACAATTTAACTTTTTTAAATCTTAAAATAAAAATAATATTACAAATATATATTATAATAATATTTTATTCAACTTTTAATTTAATTTATTATCTTTCTCATCTCCTACGTAAGAATAAAGAGACAATCTATCCAATAGCTAAACAAAATAATGGAGGCGTGACTGGACACGCATTTCTCAAGCATCAAGAACAACTTTCGCATATAAATCATAATGTACATACTTTCACCATGCCAGGAGCTCGAGTCATACTAGGACACCAGAGTCGTCTCCACCATTGCTTATAGAGAAGTATATATATATATATACAGCCCTTCTACCAGAGATGTAATCTGGTAGAAATCGGATATATATATATATATATATATATTATGACTACCTCCACGGTGCTTGCTAAGCTGTAACCAAATTGCTTTTACGTATAAAAGCTTCATTCCCACCTCTCTGTCTCTCTCTCTCTCTCTCTCTCTCTTTCTCTGTGTGGTACGCAAGGAATAAGCGGTGGTTGTAGCAATGGCAGGAGTGGTGGTGGTTTTCGACTTCGACAAGACGATTCTCGACTGCGATAGCGATAACTGGGTTGTGGATGAGTTGGGTATCTCCGATTTGTTTACCCAACTCCTCCCTACCTTGCCTTGGAATGCTCTCATGGTTTGTTTCCATTCCATGTATTATATATATATTCAACATTTTTTTCTCCCTGCAAATTCGTCATGTTTATAATAATCTCTGTAAAAATGGCTATATTTTCAGGATAGGATGATGATGGAGCTTCACTTACGGGGAAAGACGATTGAGGACATTGCTGAGTGTTTGAAACATGCTCCACTGAACCCCAGGATTATCTCTGCAATTAAATCAGCCCATGCTTCTGGGTACGTACTTTCCTCAACTCAAATTTCAAACATATACACAGGAGAATTTGATGTAATAGCAATACGTGTTATATATGCTGCAGTAGTTACGGGTTCTCTTAAGGATTTTGCATGTGTACGATTTGCAGGTGTGATTTGAGAATACTCAGTGACGCAAATGCCTTTTTCATCGACACGATTTTGAAACATCATGGTTTGATTGAATGTCTCACAGAAATCAACACGAACCCAAGTTTTATCGATGAGGAAGGAAGGCTTAGAATCTTACCATACCATGATTTAAGTTCTCATTCTCATGGCTGCAGTAGTTGTCCCCCCAACATGTGCAAGGTGAAATAAATTGTCCTAGATTTATATTTTCAATTTCGATTGCTGCAATGCCAAGATATGTTCCTTTATATTTGCTATTACAACCCAAGTTTCCCAAATCTTTTTGGCTGATAATAATGTATCTTCCAACAGGGTTTAGTGATGGAAAAGATCCGAGCTTCTCTTCCAGCTGAGGGAAAGAAAAAGATCATCTATCTTGGAGATGGAACTGCAGATTTTTGTGCTGGTTTGAAGCTTGAAGAAGGAGATTTTCTGATGCCAAGGAAGAATTACCCAATCTGGGAGATAATTTGCACCAACCGAAGCCTCATCAAGGCAAAAGTTCATGAGTGGAACGATGGGGAGGACCTTGAGACTATATTGCTCGATTTAATAAACCCATTTTTCATTGAAGAGAAATACAACGTGAGAAGCAGTACTGATCAAATGGTTGCAGTTGAGTGCAAGTTCCTCACGAGTTCAATCACTGCCCATGAAGCCTTCAGCAATAGTACTCTCCCAGTTCCCCAGTAGTTGCAAAGAATTCTGATTGTTGGCGCAATAAGAACATCAATATCAATTTTTCATGTATCTTTCTGGCTATTACAATTATGTAATCCTACGTCTTCTTGAACAGAAACTGAAATAGAAGGCCTAAAAATAATAATTATGTTACGAATGCCTAATCCACATAACTTATATTCCAAAACAACTAGTTAATAATATAATTGAAACTTCATTGAAATATTATAAAGTGTAATAACTTCTCATTCCTAAATAATGTAAGATCTTACACGCCATCTAATAAAATGAGCAAACCGCATAGGTTATACTCTAAAAGGAATAGTTATTGATACAATTGAAGTCTCGTTAAAACATTATAAAGAGTAATAACTTCTAAAATAATAAGTGACCCCATTCACCACTTATCACCCTTATCGTGTATCACAACTTAATTCTTCTTGGACCCACGTGATGTGAATATGGTCGATAAAAGCAGAAACCACTCATTAAAAGTTCACTCATCTATTGCTTTCGAATTTAATCGCCAAAAAAGGTCCTAATCATTGTTTATGCAAGCATCTACAGAAAGCTTTTTACCAACTACGTAGAGAAGAGAGCAGACATAGAAAGGCATTTACAAGTGTAAACCGGCCCACTAATTCTTCCACTTATCAGCCAACGTAAATTCCCATAAAAAAAAGAGTAGCAACTCAGCATACATCTAAAAAGAAGTCCTCCACTACCGACAAAAGAATACAGTCAAATTGATAATTCAACGTAGAATAAGACATTTAAAACATCAGAAAAGCATAGCCACCATATCCAAGGCTTATTATTGTGATTATTATCATTCGTTTGTCTCATTGATGAAGAATTATTTGAGGATTTACAGACAGCTTAGCTCACAGCCCACCTCAACTAACAGTGATGGCTACAAATTAAAGAATGAAAATATATGCTTTCTTTCTATCCCCACCCCTCCACAGTACATCTTTCCTTTTCTTGACCTCTATCTATACAACAACATGGTTACCCTCTCACTTATCAACCCCAACGAATTAAAGAGAAAATGCAAACCCCTATGATATAGTAGAATACAAAAATTTATTTCCTCCACTCCTTTTGATCTTTCTAATTTCATACTTGCAGAGAAATTCGTGTTTTTATAGGTTTCAACTTCAGGCCCATACTTTCAGGTGAAAGAAGCTCCGGAGCAATGCAAGACGGACTCAGGGGGCTCCTCGGGCTGACACTTGATTGAGATGGTCTATACAAGCCGTATCCCATGAGGAAGTACTCCAATGGTATCAACATGGCATGAGGCTGCTCCTCTGTTACCATTGACCCGCATGCCTGAACCTGTGCGTTTGTTCCCCACATCCCCCAGTAAATAAAACTCATTCTCACGCTAGCCATATATGAACATAAAACAGGAAGCGATAGAACTGTGGCATACCTCAACTAATGCACTGTATCGCCTATCTAGATTGGAAGTCATGTGGAGAGCCTCTGAGTGAAATGGAGAGTTATCCCCAACAAAAATTAGAGAACGGCATTGTAGCTTTCTCAATCCCTCTGTAATGTCAGGTCTCCTGCTAGACATAAAAAAATAGAGTTACTCCAAATCTCTAGGCATTAGCATGTGTATGAATCACGTTTTTTTCAATATGGGACTTCAATTATAAAAACACAAGGGCAAGGTAACCCACACCATGTAAGACAGTCATCTATAAAGCAGTAAACAATCAATGCACACATAATCAATAGCACATTTTCTAAAGGACAGCAAATCCTCACACTAATCAGTTACGATGTATAAAGAATTTAAGATATATTATATGGGTGAGAATATACATAAAGTCTGCATATTAATATTTGAGGATGCACGGTCCCATCCTCTTCCATAAAACAATATGTGAGGAAGCATTAGACATTCATGCCCTATGTACTAAATTCTAGGGATTTTACCCTTACTATGGAAATTAAAGCTAAACCATCTTAAAAACAGGATTTACCCATTGATTGCTTCCAGAAACCGCCAAACATTTGAACTCTGCCTCTCCTCCAAAGACTGTTGAAGGAAACATGATGTCACGGAAGTCAGACAAAGTGCTCAGCCTTTGACCACAATTATCACTCATCTTTCAATTAATAAATAGATTATTAAAAGAAAAAAGGAAGGAAAGATAAGAAAAGTTGGAGGACTGACTCTTCTACATGTCTGAACTATAACTGACTCTGATATTTGAGCACTGCCATGAACTTCCTGCCACCATTATTTAAAATCCAGTTATCTACCGACCAAAGTCTCAAAACATGAAGATCAATGGAGGAAACTTAGCACAGGCATACCTTGCTGAAGTACCTCTTAAGCAATAACTCAGTCACCACTCCACACATGCCGTAAAAGTAGAGTAAGTTTGACATCACCTACAGATTATATTAAGTCTCGTATAAGAATAAGATTCTCCAACCCAAAAAAAAAAAAAAAAAATTTAGCTAAAAGGTTCAGAAAAGGAACCTTATTATACAACCATTCTGTCCAAGAGGGTGCTTTGCATAGAGGAGAGATGAGTATCAATCCAAGAACACGTTGTCTGTATTTCATCTGTCATCAAGAGTGATAGTTCGATCATTTCACTTTCAAGTGTCCAAAACAGAACCTAAAAGTGGCAAACAAAACATGTGTGCTGTGCCATGGGAGACAACTTACAGCAAATAGGGTCAGGACATAAGCTCCTGCTGTAACCCCCATACACATCACAGCACCAAGTCTGGGCGAGAGAGAGAGAGAGATCAGTCACTTCCCTTAATTATATACAGATCATGATGAAAGAATAAAACAACATAAATGAGAACTTTTTTTTATAAACATTTGAAATGTCTTATCACATCTTTTCAGACAACTACATAAGCATTACTAGCCACCAACATAAACTAGGATAGTCATACAAACTGAAACTATATGAAGCAAATGGGAACCCTAGGGAGAGTTCATGATTAGCCAATGCTTAAAAAGAGAATAGATATGAATCAAGTGAAACAAAAAATACCCAAAGAAATTGAGAACCTCCACAATCTGATCTGCTAAATCGTCAGCGGAAAGCAAAGGCTTTTCGGGGCTGATTTCGGCAGCTCCCAACTGCAACAGCTCTTGAAGAAATGAATTATGTTAATTATTGCATTTAATAAATAACATCGTAATGCAATGGAGATATGAAAATCAAACATTACCAAGATATGTCAAATAGAAAGTTACAAACCTCATGCCCTGGAGGACTAATATGATATATGCAAAAATTGTGGAGCAGCAAGGAACATGCAACATTACCAAGATATGTCAAATAGAAAATTACAAACCTCATGCCCTGGAGGACTAATATGATATATGCAGCAAGGAACATGCAACATTACCAAGATACGTCATATAGTAAGTTACAAACCTCATGCCCTGGAGGACTAATATGATATATGCAAAAATTGTGGAGCAGCAAGGAACATGCTTCTGGACAAAAGAATAATCCTTGAAAGCAGGACACATCTGATCAATCACATACAGCCAAAAGATAAGTTAGAGCTTGGTAGCATGGTGAAACAGGTTTATAGATCATCTGACTTCTTAGTTTCTTGATGTAACAAATCAAGAAAAACAATACCCTAAAATAAACATATGATGTATATTTTCATTTTTCATACCCTAAAACATGCACGGTGTGGATGCAAATTTAAACCATGGCCATGCATGAAGAACACATGTATTTTGATGAGAGTTGAGGGAAAACAAACATATTTCTGACATTTCGTTACAAGAAATTCATTGTCCCAAGTCCACAGAACTAAGCAACTTAAAGCTGAAAAAATTTGGCTGTCTATCATTTACAAAAAGTTCAGGGCGATGCAAATTTCCAGAAATTCATGCTTATGTTACTCATATTTCCCAATATTTTGGACAATTTGATCACGTTCTCCATACTGATTAAAAAAAAAAAAACTATATATACCAAAAATCAACATAAAAGCATTGGAAATTAATATGTATATCTATCGATAAACCATAAATCAATGGGCTTGGTGAGGAAGATGCAGTGTTGGACAATGGAAATCCCGCATACATGACGGTCAAAAATTCGAATCCACGTGAACGGGAAAAATTCTGTAAAAAATGAAGTTAAATTTACTCACGATTTAGAGCTAAATCTGGATAAGTGACAAGAGCTGGCTTGTCCGGGTCTCCATACACAGCAACAGACACAAAACCAAGAGAAGTTTCTATACGGTGCTCCTGCAAGACATATTTCAATGGGCCCATAACAATTTCAGTCATATTCAGAACCGAGCAAATTAAATAGGCAAATAAACTCCTCAATACCCAATATCCATTCCTGCCATCCTATTTGTGAATTCCCAAACTTACAATCAAAGACAGAGCAAGGTCCAGTTTTGTTGGCAGTACAGTGAAGCTTATCTCAATTTAAAATACAAAGACAAACTTATAAAAAAAATACAAAAGCAAATGAAACCAATCTAATACTTAATCCTAACAGCAACATTTGCAGTCAACAACCAGAAGAGAAACTTTAATGCTGGCAATTTTTCCAAGCATAGCATCGAATTTTGCCTTGAAAACACAATGAATTAACCGACGATAAAGAGATAATATAACAATCATGACAAGAGAAGCCAAAATGAATAAATTATTACTCTGTTATTCAATGCCAAACTAAAACTTGTTCAAAAGTTGAACAGATGTTTGCAGCATGCTTAGTTGGGACGAAAGACTGGTCTTTTGTTTTTTTCAGTGCACTACATTTCTAAGCAACCAAACAAAGCATTACGCACATTAAATAATAGATGCAAAGATAAGAGAAGAATGCAGGTTACCCTTCCGCCGAAAGAGATCCCCTCCATATCCACTGACACAGAGTCGCTCGAATCACCCATCTCTCTCTCTCTCTCTCTCTCTCTCTCAATTTGCAGAGGGCATTTGGCTTCGGCTTTGGCCTCCACGGCATTTATATATACCAGTCTCCCTCCTCTATCTCCTATATTTTAAAAACATACTCGTGGTTAACTCACACGGGTCGCTCCGAGTCACCGACGCTCTGACAGACTATGCTCACGAGCGGTCGGCACGAAATTCTGCGACCCGGGTGTCTGGTTAAAACATTAACCAGAGTTAGAGAGACCGACAATTTCTATTCAAATACTATATTACCCTTGTGGCCCCCCAGACACGACAACGACGCGTTTGTTCAGTTTCCATGCATTGAACCATTTGAACGACTCCCTCTCTCTTTAATTTCTTTCTTTTTCTTCTGAATCTTCTCCATTGGTTTCCCTTTCCTCTTTCATTTTTTTTTTTTTCCCTTTCATTCTACAGAAATAATAATTACAAGCACCATAAAATTATTTTTTAAAAAAAAAATAAATATGAAATTTATATAAAAATAATAATATTTTAAATAATATATTTACTCTTTTTCAAAATGATTACGTGACGTTTATATACTCTACGATTATATATAGCATTACTCTTCATTTTATTTAATTAAATCATTAATCAAAGTTCATTTGCTGCTAAATTAAACTTTCAAAACATTTCTAAAATAAATATTATAAATTTGATTATCTAAAAATAATAGTATTAAAAGGATAATCTAATATTAATTGTTACGTGTCAAGAAAATATCATATTTATTAAGATGTTATTATAATCATAATAATAAAATAAAGAAAAACTATATATACGTAATCCTTTTTACAATCCTTTTAATTTTATATTAGAGATATTTTTGTAAAATAACTTATAAAACTAAACTCAATTTACATAAATATCTTCGTTTTAAAACATGATTATATAAATTATAGTAGAAATGATTATGCATATATCATTATTTTAATAATAATCCTAATCATTTTATCAATATTTTATTACGATCCTAGAGTTTTGGTCGATTCCTTCTATACCGATCATAAAAATGATAGACATCTATATATAATTAATAATTCCTTAAATTTATATATTTAAAGATTAAATTGAAAGATAATTAGAATTATAAAATGAAACTTATTATATTTATTATATAATACTTTTAAAAATGCACATAATATAATAAATACTATAAAAAAAAATAGTTCACTATTAAAAAATTAATTTTTTTCAAAATAATTACACAATACTTACAAACTCATGACTACAACTATTATTTCTCATATATATTATATATATATATTTATACTATTTTGAAACTATATATTTTTTTGGTTTTTGTTATATATTTTTTGTGAATGATCTTTAAAAGATGCTAACTGGTTTTCGACCACAGGTTTCTGTAGTTGAGACATTATGTTCTATGGTCAAGATGGGGTCCATTATTGCTCTAAGAAAATAAAAATAAAAATAAAAATAAAAGAGTAAGATGGGGTTCATTAATGCATAAATTAATTACGCAATATATCACTTTCCTCTTAAGTTGGTATCTGTCTTTAGCATTCACCAGACATTAACAAAAAGGTTTCTTTCTAATCTTTGGACTGAATTTTTTTTTTTAAAAAATCAGAAAATGATTTTTGAACAACAATTGACCAAAATCATCACGACAAAAAACAACATAAACTTCCCATTAGTTTCACCGTCACTTCTAGGTTTCTTCCTTTCATGCCCATAATTATTTTGTTTTTTTAATTTGTTTGCATTAAAGGTTCCAACTTTTTAATTTGTTTTTTTTTTTTGTGTACTTCATATGTCAAGAGAAATGATTTATATAAATTTTAAATAGACAAACATCATACAAGTTCTTGTAAAAAAATGGACCTTACTTAAAAAAGTGTAAAAAAAAAATTATTAATGAAACCTACCTTTTTACAGAATGCTTGTACGAGACTTATCTATTGAAGATTTGTACCTAGCATTACTCTTTTGAATAATAAAAATTGAAAAATTCTATTTATCATCCCCTACACCCCACACCAACATGTAATTTTTTATTTTTACCATTTTATTTAAATATATACATATTGATATATAAATATATGTGTTTAAATTGAAGGATAAAAATGACAAGTTGCATATTGTTACGTGGTTGGAAAATGATAAATAGCATAAAAATAATGTGTTTTTCATAAAAATTCGAAAAGAATAAAAGTTTTGCAGCCATCCAATTAATTTCAGTGCAATCCGACCCCTCATAATTACCCATAAAAGTTTTTCTCTCAAGGTTTCATGTACATGTAACTTTATGTTTAGCATTTATTGTTATTTGCATAGATTATTTGAATAATATATTAAGTTAATAATATAGAATTGATTTGGTTTCGTAAACCTAAACTATCTAATATCATTTCATCTCATATAATTATTATAAATTTTTTAAATTTCTACATAAAATATAATAAATAATTTAACTTTTTTAAATTTAAAAAAAAATAATATTAAAAAATTACATTATAATAATATTTTATTTGACTTTCAATAAAATATCTCATCTCAACTTATCTGAATTATGTATCAAGAAGAGTTATGTCTTAAAATCCGACCAAATCTTCAAAAATAAAAAAAGAAAGAATAAATATTTGGACAAAGATCTAAACAATCTTGACTCCTACTTGTTTCACAAATATTATATGCTTTTGAAAACTGTTAGAGCTCTAGTCATTGGCCCTCAAGGATTTATTTTATTTATTTATTTTTATTCTACATAGGTTCTGTCTTTTTTCAGTGATCAAAATAGCCAATAAAATAGAAATTTATATATAGAAAATATATATATATATATATATATATATCTTCTATATATAAAAAGTGTGTATGAAACGGAAAATCTTGTTTTAACGGTTTTTCTTGTTTTTCCGTTAAAGTTAACACCGTTTGTTTAAATACGTGTGAATGTAATCGGCATATAGAATGAAGACATAAATGTTGAGAGAGATAGCATTCAATGTTGTTATATGATTTATTAATCACAATAATTACAATACTTAATAGTTTATATAATAATAAGTAATTAAAGATTAGTTATTATATTTTTCTCTTTCTCCTTAACATATACACGTGTATTAGGTGCATAAGACGTGAATCCCTAAGTATAATACACGTGTATTATACGTTTCATTAACTCAGATTATTGAGTATTCCAAATTTAAAAATCTCATATAATATATAATACAAGTGTGTTTAATCAAAGTGTTTTTTTTCCCATGGTAGTAGGACGTAGCTTCCGCTAAGTCATATTCCACACGTGGGCTTGCTATGATGGGCACGTGACAAAGACCGTGATCCTTGAGCTAATCAAGAAAGAGTAAATTCGGCCAACAACTTCAAAATATATTTTAGGATTTATATATATGCTATATATAGAAAATATTATACCACAAATTTTATAAAAAGATTATGTTTTAACTTTATGTTGTCCCTGATCGACTCAACCAACAGCAAAATAAGAATTTCAATGTTGTCTCTATTGATCGTCTACAGGATGACATAAATTGATGAATTATAATACAAATATCAAACGACACATATTTTGAACTACTCGTTTGTGTTAGACTTTTATTAAATTTTTCGTATACATCTTTGCTAAAATTATGGATGTTATAAACATGTATTGGATTATATGATATTTTGAACTAATTTTTTTATTTTCTCCAATATGCCTTAAATTATTAAGTGACATCAATAATTTTTATAAAATATATATTATTTTTTACAAATAATCATTTCATAAAATTAGATAAACGTGCTTTGCACGTTGTTCCCACCTAGTATATATATATATATATAAAGAGGAGCTGTTCTTAATTGACCACCTCATCATAAATTGACATGAGGTTCCCACCTAAGTATTTCATAAAATTAGATAAACGTGCTTTGCANATGAAACCTACTTTTTTACAGAGTGCTTATATGAGGCTTGTCTATTGAAGGTTTGTACCTAACATTACGCTTTTGAATAATAAAAATTGAAAATTTCTATTTATCATCCCCTACACCCCACATCAATAATTTGTCATTTTTATCATTTTATTTAAATATATACATATTGATGTATAAATATATGTGTTTAAATTGAAAGATAAAAATGACAAGTCGCATATTGTTACGTGGTAGGAAAATGATAAGTAGCATAAAAATGATGTGTTTTTCATAAAAATTCGAAAAGAATAAAAGTTTTGCAACCATCCAATTAATTTCAGTGCAATCCGACCCCTCATAATTACCCATAAAAGTTTTTCTCTCAAGGTTTCATGTACATGTAACTTTATGTTTAGCATTTATTGTTAATTGCATAGATTATTTGAATAATATATTAAGTTAATAATATAGAATTGATTTGGTTTCGTAAACTTAAAACTATCTAATATCATTTCATCTCATATAATCATTACAAATTTTTTAAATTTCTACACAAAATATAATAAATAATTTAATTTTTTCAAATTTTAAAACAAAAATTAATATTAAAAAATTATATTATAATAATATTTTATTTAACTTTTAATAAAACATCTCATCTCAGCTCATCTAAATTGTGTATCCAAAATAGTTGTCTTAAAATCCGACAAAATCTTCAAAAAAAAAAAAAAATTTGGACAAAAGATCTAAACAATCTTGACTCCTACTTGTTTCACAAATATTATATGCTTTTGAAAACTGTTAGAGCTCTAGTCATTGGCCCTCAAGGATTTATTTTATTTATTTATTTTTATTCTACATAGGTTCTGTCTTTTTTCAGTGATCAAAATAGCCAATAAAATAGAAATTTATATATAGAAAATATATATATATATATATAAAGAGGAGCTGTTCTTAATTGACCACCTCATCATAAATTGCACATGAGGTTCTCTCTTGTTTTATAAAAAGAAAAAAAAAAAAATCGAAACATGTAGCACCGACACAACCTGAATTGAACTGAAATCCATTAATCAACCGACAGCCTTTGATTTTAATTTTAGAATTTACAACATTTGGAAGTGTAGCACAATATTATAAAGTGTTGTGGGGTGTCGTGTCTTTACACTTTATACTCCAATAGGGAGCGTTTAATAATTATCTATGGAATTTTTTAATTAAATAAAATGAATAATACTAATAAATAACTTTAAAGGATGAATTTTTAAAATAAATGAGTGGAGGGGAGATTCACATAGAGCGACAAGAATAAATTCATTTGAATAAAGTACTTATGAATAATAATGAAATACTTTTTAAATAATAATTAAACAATTTTAATTAAAATATTTTATTGAATTTTAAAAAATAAGATTAAATAAAAGTTAAATAAAAATATTACAAAATTATAAGATTGTTTAAATATAATTTTTATTTAAAAGTTTAAAAAAGTTATATAGGATTTTGTGTTTTGTTTGAGAGTTTTGAAAAGTTATATAGAATTTAATAGTGAAGTGTTCTGATAATACTTACGATACTCTTATCCACTTCAACATGCTTGAGAAAGGAATTAAGATCTATCGGTTCACCATGACTACCCTGTGTTCGCCTTCCATATGGAGGAGTTTCTACTCCCCAAATGTTGTTCATAATCACCTCATAAGAGGAAGGAGATCTTCCCCTCTAACTAAGCTCTTAACATATATTTGATTATTGAAATGATTTCAAATTATTTATAAATAGTAATAAAAAATAAAAAATAATTTATAAATAATAGTAAAAATTATTTGTAAATAACCAAACACAACATTTGGCATCACATGTGAGGAGGCAAAGCTCATGCATCATAGGCTCATGATGATTATCACTTTTTTCTTCCAGATCTGTTATCCATAAGAGAAATTATAATAGTTGCAATTGTGAGTATATAAGTATCACACAATCATTTTAAAAAAAGCAAATAAATACAGTACCTATATGAGAAAAAAAAAGAATTTTTTAATATTAGACTAACTTTTTTTTAAAGCGACTATACGATATTTGTGCATTCTACGATTGTATATAATATTACTCCATCTATAATTGGCCATGGCGGTTGAAACTCCCTCCTATTTATCATTTTATTTTTATTTTTATTTTTTTAAGTTATGGGTATTTTACTTTTTTTTTTCTTTTAGCTTTTTACAAGTGCTTTGAATTTTATTTTTCTTTAAAATGTGCGTACACTAAAAGTTTTGGAAAATGTTATAAAGAATAGAACTGTTCTTGAGAACGCCAATAATTGAGTGTGACTTATAAAAAATATTTCATACTTTAATATGTAATAGTTTTGATAATTTAAGTGAGGTTTAAATAGTAAATTTAGATCAAATAAATTGAGATAAAAGTTAAAAGTTGAATAAAATATTATTTTTAATATTATTATTTATAGATTTATAAAAATTAAATTATTTATTATATTTTATATAAAAAATTTTTAAAAATTATAATAATTAAATAAAATGAGGTGAAATGTACTCCTTTTTGTATGCGGGCTAATGTACAAAATGAAAATAGTGATGACTCATGACTCATGAGCCCCACATGAGGTTAAGTACAACTTTGCATCAACGTTGCTTTGTTTTATTCATTTTTTTTCTCTTTAAATATATATATATATATATATGAAATTATATTTATAATCGTTAGTAATATTTTTAAAAAAAATAAATAAATATAAGACTATAGATTAATTTTTTTCAAAATAATTACTCAAAACTTATGTATTCCACGACTATATAGTGTATATATATATATATATTACCACACACATAAATGATTTTTTCACATTTTTTTCATGTGACTGTTTTAAGATGAAGTAATAATTTTGCATCTTAACTCGAAAAGTTAAAGAAATATATTTACATTTTTAAGCTTGCGTAATCTCTTTTAAAAATTAAAAAATAAATTTACATAAAAAAAATAATTTTTAATAATAAATCAATTTTCTCCTTCAAAAACAAATACAAAACTTAAACATTTCAAAATTATATTTCGCATTACTTGAAAAATTACAGGGGGAGAAGAATAAAAACTAAAAAGTGAGTCAACTCACTTCACATCTTTTGTGGTTTCGAAGATAGTGGACCGACAAATGATGGGAGCAAAGTCCCATGAATTACACGTGATTAATTTAGGTGTCTATGCGTGGACAAAAAATACCCATAATTTATGCATTCAGCCAAAACAAAAAATCCCATTTATCCTGGAACGTATCTTCCATGCATGGATGAAGTTGAATTTCAACCTCTTAAATGTGTGGAACTAGATTCATTATCATTATTTTTCATAATATTTTAATTTTATAATTTTTTTAAAAAAATTTCATAAAATATCATAATTCAAACTAGTTAATTATTATTCTCAAAATATTTCATTATTATTTACATATTTCTTATCACATCTCACTTCTCAAGCATTCTCTTAGTCTCGACTTGATATTAGTTTTAAATACTGTATTATATATTTCTCATCACATCTCACTTCTCAAGCATTCTCTTAGTCTCGACTTGATATTAGTTTTAAATACCGTACTATACCGGCCAGTATAATCTGTACCGGCTATTGGTCCGGTACAGGTATTATATTTGTTTCGTACCGTTCAAAATACCAGCCATATCAGTCTATATTTCGGCCTCTACTGGCCAGTATTTCAGCCTTTACTTCTTCTTCTTTTTTTTCATTTTTTCAAACTGCAAGCTCATCTTTTGACCCTTAATTCAGACCAAATTATTTATAATATATATATGTGTGTGTGTGTTTATATATAATTTATTCATATATAAACTATTATTTTAGAATATAATTTTTATATATAATTTCTTTATATATCGACTATTTTGAAACAATACACGAAACAATTTGGTGTCAACGTTAAAAACGGTAAACGGTATACTTGACCAGTACGGCATTCAAAACTTTACTTGATATTAATTTGCTCTCGACGTCGAGATTGGTGTTAAATTATGGCTCAAATTCATATTGAGAAAATGCTAAAACTTATTCACGCCATTTAGGCCCCATTCGAGGGCACAAATTCTCTAATCTCTCCAATATTAATTATATTTTCAGAAAAAGAATGGACACTTATGTGGAGTAGATCCTCCATGATTTTTAGGATAAGCTGTAATATAAACTTTTTATTTATTTATTTATTTATAAATTTCAGTCATTGTTTTTTATTTTTTAAATTAAATGATTAAGATTTAGTTATACCATTTTTATATATTTTAAATTAGGTAAAATATAATGCGCACTGAGATTAAAAAAGAAAAATTAGATTTAAAAAACCTATACAATTTAATTTGAGAATGCTAAGAATTTGAGAGATCTTCGGTTTGGTTATGGTGTGGATACATTGTTGGGCCATGATCTCTTCCTATTGTATATTTTTGGGTCATGTACTCTGTACAAACAGGCTGAAACAGCTAATAACAAACACAGGCAAATTCTTTTCACAAAAAAAAAAAAACACAGGCAAATTAGCCAAGATTAAGGTTGCGTTCGGGTAATAAGGTGATTTTAAATATCTTGTAAATAATAGTAAAAAAAATAAATAAAATATTAAATACTAATAAATAGTAAAAAATAATAATAAATAATAGAACTACTCGACCAAAGCATTAGATACTTCTTTCAAGATTTTAGCCACGTGTTTGTTGTTTCAAGTCCATAGTCTCTCCATCTCCTCCTCCTCCAAAATGTCATCCACGGGATGGAAGGCCCATATCTTTCCAGCAACACATTATGGCTAAAACTAAAATGGGCCTGTGCAAAATTTAGAGAGTGAACCAACTTGAAACAGGTTTTCTAGTTTCTACTTTATTTTTTTATTTTTTATTTTTATAAAAGAAGATGGTAACTCGTAATGTTGGTAATAATTTCTCGTTTATGGCAGATGAATACTATGCAATAAATCAACTCTATCGAGACACATAACAGTAATAAATATAGAGGATGAGATCCACGAATTTTAACATTCAATTTTCTCATATTTGCAACCACTCACACAATTTTATAGAAAAACACTAAAGGAAAAACTTTATGGAAAAGCTTTATAATTGCTATCTGCAGTTAGTGACTTGTATTCTAGAAGTGAATTGCTTATAACTCAGTAACAAACTTTTTTGAGTAGAGTAATTATTACCTTAAAGATAATATTTTACACGCCTCAAAGTCATATTTATTTTTTTAGATTATTGTATCTGCTCAAATTTCTTTAACAATATGATAATTGATTTATCATTTGTAAAGTCGTTGATAAAGTGATTAGGGAAAGCCTCAAGAATAGCCTTTGCATGAAATACTAATGGAAAATTCAATCTAGGTTGATACATATGTTATGTATTCGGCTTTTATGCCCCAGAGCTCGTAGCCACAGTCGACAATCACCATCCTCAACCTCGACATCTCTCCCATTTCTCTTATTCTCCCTCTTATCTTCTTCTTCTCCTCCTTCTCTAAGTTGCTAGAGATGAGATAATTTCTTCTCATAACTTCATTGTCATGTGTAAAGGCTAGCAGCTGCGATTGTGGGTGACACTGGAGTCCATGACGTTGTGATGGGTCTTCATGTACTCTATTCTAACATCTAATAACAAACACATTCAAATTGGCCAAGATTAGGGCAAGTTTGAAAGTAAGATAAGATACAAAATTCTCATCTCATCTTATCATTATAACTTTTCTAAATTTTTACATAAAATATAATAAATAATTTAACTTTTTCAAATCTCAATTCAATATTTTCAAATATCAAAATAATAATAATATTAAAAAATAACATTTTAAACTTTTATTTCAAATTCAAAATTCTTATCTTACTTCAAAACCTGCCCTAATGATACTCCTTTCAAGGTTTCAGCCATGTGTTGTTGTTCCAATTCCATATAAGGTCTGCATTTCCTCCTTCTCCAAAATGTACAGAATGAAAGGCCCATATCTTTCCAGCAACACATATTGTCTAAAACTAAGAGGGCTTGTGCAACATTTAGAAAGTGAACCAACTTGTTTTCTTGTTTATTTTATTTTTATAGGAAGGTAACTTGTAATGCTAGTAAGAGCACTCCCAACGACTTTTGTAAAATACAATTTTCTTTAAAATATAAAGAAATGTTCTTAAAATGCTACTCCATTGGATTTTGTATTTTAAAAACATTATACATTTTGCTACAGTGATTCCTCTACATGTAGAGGATCCTATTCATCAAATGTAAACATTTTTAATTACTTTCTCTTTCCTCTTCATGTGATTTCTTATTTCTTCCTCATGTGTAAATATTTTTAAATGGATAAAAAAGAATAAAAAGTATAATATTTAAATGATATGAAAAAAATAGATAAGCTGACGTATGATATATTGTAAAAGTTATTATGTAAAATAGAAAAAGTGAGTTTTGATAATATATTTTGAAGGATAAGATAGAGAAGCTATTGAGAGTACTCTAATAATCCATCAGGCAAATGAATACCGTGCGATAAATTGAGCCACTTAACGATTACAAATATAGTCTGAAATCAATTTAAAAAATATCATACCTCAACCGAAATAGAAATCAGATTGGAAGAAATAACCTTAGAAACTACTTCATATGAGGTTGTTAGTAACAGAACATGAAAAAAAAAAAAAATTATTAGCAAACGAAATTCTTAGGAGAAAATGCACAAATATTCTAACTTGTTTATGAAAAAATTATACTTATCATTTCTTACACCGTCAATATGTAATTTGTCATTTTTATAATTTTATTTAAATACAAATATATTGATGTGTAAATATATATATTTAAAAAAAATGATAAAATAATAAAAGATATGTTGATGTGAGGCGTATGAGATGATAAGTTTAATTTCTCTAACTTCATATATATATATATATATATATATATATATATAATATGAAAGATAGCAGAATCCATAAAGAAAGAAGAGATGCGGCAGCTCCAAGAACAATACTTGTTGCTTTTTTTATTATTATTTTTTATTTTTTTAAGCAAGCGGGTAGACTTCATTAAAAAGTAGCAAAAATGATACAAGAGGAGAGGGTGGAGTTTCCCAATAAACGCTCTAGAACAATAACAACAGTGCAAAGAGGTGAATAAAAAAATAAAAAAATGTGGTTTTAGTGACTAATTTCTTGGTCTTCACCTATGTCATACCAAGAGGACGCCATCGTAAAAGACGGTAATAAGACGTTTGCAAACAAATGCGAACAGCTCCTCTAGAAACGGCAAGGGGGGCGAGTGTACTGTTATTTGTTGTCTTGAGATGATTTTTGGAGAGATCCGCAATCATTTCTTCAAGATAACCGGTTAGGGAATTGAAAACATAGTAGAAAGTATAGTATCGGGTGGATTGATATGCGGCCAGTGAACATCTGCAAATTCGCACACTTGTAATGGCGTGAGGCAGCCACGCGCTGGTGGGGAGAGGATGGGATGGCCCCGATCTGAAAGGTCTCGGCGAGACGAATCGATTGGAGCGGCGCGTGTCTCCGTCGGAGTGCAGCGGCGCGTGAAGACCATGCGAGGAAACAAGCCGCTCGTGAGGACAACGTGCCGATATTTTTGGCGCGACTCTGCTTCTTCCCAGTAGATCGGCGGCTGTAGAATGCAGTGGTACGGCGCGTGTAGGCTGAAAGAGGCCGGAGAGAAGCAGATCTGACCAAAACCGAGCCATAGGAGAGAGGAGGAAAAAAACACTATTTTGAAAGTGTATTCATAGTGCAGAAAGGAAAAGGAGAAGAAGATGAGGGCCGAAGCCACATCTCCACCCTCCTCTTCGGCTATGGCTATCTGAAAAATAAAATTTTATAGAGAAAAGATGAAGTGTCTCTCTCTAAAACTCTATTCCTTCATTTACTTGTTGCTTTCAAGCGTGCATAGCATATATGAATGTTTAACCAGTCATTTTGGGAGTAAACGTGACTACTGGAGTCCAACGGTAGAGTTGAATGTCCCATGACTCATGACGAGGCTTGGGTGTTGATTTAGTGTTTAGGTGATTTTCCATGAGTAAAGTACTTAATAAAGCATATGAAATGTAAATAAAGATAGAGACACTTAGATTTATGTAGTTGGCATAAAAGTCTGTACCCGCAATTCCTTTGAGTGTGGAATCATCTATGTTTGATGATTTTACAAATTCTCATAACCTCGCGTATCTCTCCATATAATAAAAAAAATAAGGTTGATGAAGATGTCGTTCCCTATATAATTTGAGAAGAGAGAATATAACCCCACAATTGTAGTGGTTCGTTCATTCCAAGTTTTCTTCTATTTTCGAGATAGATGAGTTCTACTTACTTTATGTCACTTTTATCTTTTTATATGTTAGTCAATCTATTTTAACTTTATCTCTTTCTATCTTTTTATAATTTTTTTTAATTGGCAACAGGGGCTGGACCTTAATTTATTTTATATCTACTATAAAGGCTAGTTTGATTATTTAAAATCAAATTATCTCATCTAATTTCATATAATCATTATAATTTCTTCAAATCTTCATATAAACTATAATAAATAATTCTATTTTTCAAGTTTCAAAATAAAATTAATATTAAAAAATTATATCATAATAATATTTTATTTAAATTTTAAAAAATATATTACCTCATCCCTTTTAAATTGTATAACCTCAATAATCATTTTCATACTCCCCTAACAAAAAAAAATAACACTACTGCAAAAAAAAAGGAGAGATCATGTTCCAATCCTTTTACAACACATATATTTGATAAAGAAAAAGAAAAGAATATGTATTCAATGAGTTCCTCTGATTTGGTGAACCTTTTTCTCTCCATGATGCCTGACATGCACCATAGCACTAACATAAATTAATAAAGAAAGAAAGAGTAATTGGGAAGCAAACACATCCATCAAAAAAATGTCCTGACCTCTTTTGAAAACATAGCAATCTTGGATTAAATAAGTACAGCATCATTGTAATCTACGCCAAAGCTCACTTCAAAGCCTCCCCTAGCTCATCAATAAAAGCTGTGATGGTAGGGCCCAAAAAACATGTCATTTTCATCTACTTCACATCACTTTCCCATCTCTAGAACTTGCTTTTCTATTCTTTTGTTCCATTCCATCTGTCTAACCTTCTCCTTCAGCCCCACATTTCAGCCTCAATTGTGAAGAATGAGAAAAAAAAGGAAAAAATAGAAAAATATAGTAATCTACACGCTAATATATTTTTTGATTGGTGAAAAGATAAATTTTATTAAAAATAATATTAATTTAAATTTTAAATATAAAAAATTAATATTGATACGTAAATTAGTATGCAACTTTACTTATACATAATAAAATTAAAAAAAATGATATAATTTGATATATAAAATCATGTTATATAAAATTATATCAATTTTTAAATTTATTTTTATAGAATTTCTTTATAACTATATTATTTTTTTATAAAAATGTTTCCCATTTAAAATAAAGTTGGGTAAAAAATTATATAATTGTGTTGAAATCATTTTTAATGCTTTTTTCTCTAAATTACATGCTTGAAAATGAGTATAATCTTAATATGAATAAGTTTGGTTTGGTTACATAAAAGAAATTATCTTATTTAGTTTAATTATTATAATTATCTTAAATTTTTATCATAAAATATAATAAATAATTTAATTATTTTAAATTTTAAAATAAAATTAATATAAAAAATTATATTTTAATAATATTTTATTTAATTTTAAATTTATTTGTGTAACGAAATGAGGGTTAAGTGGTATCATGGACAAGGATAATAATATTACAGATTAAAGCGGTTAGGTTTAAAGGCTAAAGCCAAAAGCCTCCTCAAAAGCGACGACGTTTCCACTGCTCCGTCTTTCTCTTTCCTTGTCATTTTCGTCACCTTAGTCATCATCCAAAAGGAGAGAAAAAAAGGAAAAATAATAATAAGAGTGAGAGAGAGAGAGAGAGAGAGAGTGTTTGCGTCTGTGCGTGAGAAATCTCATCGAGTTTCATCTCTTGGAGACAACAGAGATTGAGCTTCTGATAGAGAGAGAGAGAGAGAGAGAGACAAAGACAGAGTGAAGCTTCGTTTTCTTTTGATTCCGTATATGTACGTGGGGGAGGACGACGATGAAGGGCGGGAGTCGGGACTGCATTTCCTGAATCCGAGAGATTCCTGTAAAAGCTGAGTCTCAGATCGACTGATTTATGCATTTGAGTTGAGTCTTTTCTTGCCGATTTCACTGTCAATTTGATCCCTATAAGGAACACATAAAAAAGGAACAAGAGAGAGAGGGAAAGAGAGAGATATGCTCGGCGGAGGCGAGGGAACCGCGGCGAGGGCGCCCCAGCAGCTGGAATGGAAATTCTCGCAGGTTTTTGGCGAACGGGCGGCCGGGGAAGAAGTTCAGGAAGGTTCGCTTTTCCAATTGCTGTTTTAAAAAATACCAATTTATTTTCATTTATTCTTATAATTTCTTTATGTGCAATTATTTCATCGAGTTACTAATCAGTAGTTATATTAATTTTTGGTGAGCTAGACTTGTGCATTCATTGCTCAAGTTGTCATATGCGAGTTTGATAGATAGAGTGGGTTTTTAGTTTGAGGATTGGATTTAAGAGTATGTTGTCATTGCATCCGAACAGCTTGTGGTTTAGCCTTTTATCCGTGTTGGGAAGTAATATAGTTTGGGTGAGAGTTATTATGTGCTCTTGTTTTTACTATGGTGGGAAGATTAGCCGCTAAACGACCAAAATATCCATTCGCGTCACTAATTTGGTTGCTTATGGAAAAACCTATAAAAAAAAACAGCTAGAATTATTGTGTGTGAAATTTGGTGATAGTGGATATTAGCTCAACAAGACGATTCTTATGTTTTTTTAATCCAAATGTTACTCTGTTTCTTAAAAGCAATGGGACGCAGAATTAATTGGAATGGAAGTTCTTTTCTTTTCCCCAATAATGTATTATCTCTCATAAGGCTCTTTCACTTGATGACTTTGCTTGAGTTCGTTATTCTTATATTTCCTCATATGACTGTTGTGTTTTAGTGTGTTACTGATTTGACCTGCTTGATTGGTGACTGTTCTATTTGCAGTTGATATCATTTCTGCTATTGAATTTGATAGAACTGGGAACCACTTAGCTACTGGAGATCGTGGGGGGCGGGTGGTTTTATTTGAGATAATTGATATGAAGGATGTGAGTTCAGGAATTGCTTTTTTTCTTCTTCTTCTTCTTATGGCAATCTTATAATAGTCTATGATATATACATAAAATATGTAGCACGGTGGAAATCGCATGGATCTAGAGAGGATGGATTGTTCAATCAATAGGCATCCTGAGTTCCGCTATAAAACTGAGTTTCAGAGCCATGAACCTGAGGTATTGCTTCCACAGTATTCTTATGAATATTGTTCATTTATATATATATATATATATATATCTATTCCTCCTTACTAGAATGTGGATTTTATAATTAGTGTTTCCTTATTTATCTTTCTATATTCAGTTCGACTATCTTAAGAGCTTGGAAATTGAGGAGAAAATCAACAAGATCAGATGGTGCCAGACAGCGAATGGTGCTCTGTTTCTTCTCTCCACCAATGATAAAACAATAAAATTTTGGAAGGTAGGAAAAGGCACTTTTGAAAATTTTGAACTTTTTGGTTCTAGATTAAAGGATCTTGATATGAATTGCAATAGTATATACTGCCACTACTCCGCAAATCACAAATGCTCCTATATTTAATGTAGCACACATTTATGTAATCTGTGTGTGCTTGTGTTGGGCTTTGGTCAAGTGAATATGAGTGTCTAGGATTTTGATTTTAGACAAAAGGGCTAATAATTCTCGGGGTGCTGAATTTTATTTCTTGTTGGGTTTGTCTATTTGGTTGAGCGATGGATAAAGGCTAGGGATTATATGTAGGATTTAAGGGATCTGATAGGGGCCTTGTGGAAATTGGTTCGGTCTTGCTTAATGTGGTGTATTTGGAGAGAAATTAATGATCCGAACTTGGAAAATTGGGAGAATCCGTTGGGAGAACTTAAGGCATTTTTCCTCAAAACCCTTTATCTTTGGTTGTCCTTGGGCTTTTGCTTATATTTTTGTATCTATCCCTGGTTTTTAGGACTTTCTTTTTCTTTTTCCTTTTGCTCTTTAGGCATACCTGTGTGACTGTGTCCTTGGTTTACACCTTTTTTGAGTTTGAATAAAATCTCATTTATAAAAAGGGTTCTGATAAGATGAAGGAAAGGGCTTGATATAGGGTTCCTTGGAGGTCATAAGCAGCTGAGATTGAATCTTCCTGTGTACATAGGCTTTGCCTAGTTGCATTTGATCAATAAAGTTTATTACTTAGAAAAAAAAAAAAAATTGAATCTGCCCTCTGGTTGTGAACAGCACTCTTGAACAGTACCCGAGAAGGTAGAGGACTAAGAAATGCTTGCATACAAGCCTTCCATTAATCCATTATGTCCAGTTTTATTAATTAACTCTGGATTATTTGAGGATAAAGGTACACTTAACTAGACTCCCGGTCTGAACTTTTCCTAATAGAATCTGAACTTGACCTTTGACTAGTAAACAATTTCCTAATTGGATTGGATTGGATTAAAATCCACCCATTAACTTTGCAACCTATATGAGACTCACTCACAGATTTAATAATTTTATTTTTGATAAGTAATAAGAAATTTTATTAATAAAAAGATAGGCGTAAGCCACCTATTAATAAAATAAACGCCAGGCAAACAACTATGACCCACAACTAGCAATTACAGCATTTAAAAGTTACTTTTGACACTAGATAAACTGAAATGTAAATCAAAATAAATACTACAGATCTAATTAATTACCATGGACACTCGTTGGATTAAAAAGGTTTTTTGCTTGGTTTTTCCTTAGCTTTCGAAGAGGATGCTTTTGTGGATTGTGGCTTACTTGATCTCTTCTCATATTTTAATATCTCCAAATACATTCCGCTTGTACAGTTCTTATTTCTGAATTCACTGCTCTTGCTGCCCCCTTGAGTTTTGGTGTTGGAGAAATATTTTGTAACTTCTTTCATGTCATTCTAATGAAAATAACTTGCCAAATTATGAATCCGATCTTCCTTCCATATATTATTTGAGTATAAAGGCATGTGCGCATATAATCTAGATCTCAACTTCCCCTACTTGGACAAGAAATGACTAGTAGATAAACCATGTTGGAGAAGATTATCCCGCACATAAAGTCCGTAACTTAAGTAACACTAGCCTATTCATAAAATAAAACTCTAGGTCCACAACTATTGTCCTTGAATGGCAATTACAAAATTATGAAAGTACTATTGACTATAGATAAAATGAAACTGTGTGCAATTGGTCATGCATCAAAAAGGCTGTTTGCTTGATTCTATTGGAGTGTTAGGCATCCAAGGAGGAGGCTTCATGTCTAAACAAGCTACAGATGTGGCATCCTTGTGCCATCTTTTGGGCTCAAAACATGGCTGGAACATTTCATGATACATTGTGTATGACTATTGGATCATCAAATCGTAACCAAGATGGTAATCATTTAGATTGATAATATAACTTATAAAAAGAAATCATCTAGAAAGATATGAGAAAAGAAGGTTTTCAGAAGAGATTTCCTTTAAGGTTATGATGCTATGGTTAGTTCCTGCTAGGTGAGGGCCCATGTAGAAATATAAGAAGGCACGTATTGAGTATATAGAGCAACATTTTGCTGGATACTTAAATCTCTGATTGGAGAGAAAAATTGTCATTTTGTTATTAAATCTGAAAATATATCTAAGTACCTTTATTATCCAAAGGGAGGAAAAAGGAGTATAAAAGCTTCCTATTCTGTAAATAACTTCAACAAAGCTACCATTTAATAATGGACATTTTAATTAATCCTAATATCTCGTGGGACAACTAGGAGCCCTGCCTTTTGAACGTCTCCCCTTTCCATTTCTCAAAGCATGGATATAATAGTGTGGTAAGAGCTTGCAGCACTAACTGGTACAACAACCTTGCTAGAATATATCTCCTTGAAATGATTAACTATATTTAAAAAATGAATTGGAACTTCCTAGACCAGACTGATCATTGGCGTTTCCGCTGCTGTGATTTAATGTTGGGCAGGTCCAAGAGAAGAAGGTCAAGAAAGTATGTGACTTGAACGGTGACCTTTCTGGAGCTATAGGAAATGGCCCGGTTGTTTGTTCAAGTACATCAACAAGCTCCAAACCGTGCATGGAGAATGGAGGATGTAATGGGAACCCCTTCAGTTATTCAAGCATCAATACTTCACTCCCAGCTGGGGTTATCCCGTCATTGCGTCTGCCTGTGGTAGTTGTATTTGAGCTGATTAACTTATTTCCTAGCACCATATGGTTTTGGAGTTAAGAAATAATATTGTTTACCCACTATTGAGTATGCCATTATTGGCAGGCTTTAAGCATTGAACTGACATTAACTGAAATCTTTGTTAAAATTGTATATGTTTTGCCTCTTTAACACTTGGCACTGTTGTGACATTCAGGCAAACAGTAATGAGACAAGCCTTGCGGCTAAATGTCGAAGAATCTATGCTCATGCACATGATTATCATATCAATTCTATTTCAAATAACAGGTGCAATTTACTTATGGTAGAATACATTTTTTTAACCTTTTCTTCTTAACTTCTGTTTTTATAGCATGATCTTTTATCTTGCATATTCATGACAACGTTTTTGGTTGTGTTCTTAAATTGAATATGCTTGCTTCAAATTTTGTGTGTTCCTCATCACTTAGGATGCAACTTATACATTTGGATTAACTTTTTCCTGGCATGGCATGTGAAGCTGAGGGAAATATATCCATAAGACACTGTTTAGAAGAAAATGGGTTTATCCCTAACTTGGCTTCTTCTTCTATACCTATATGCATGGTGCTAGTGATGCCTGATTATTATCTCTGGAAATGGAGGGTATCCTTTAGCTATCATGTTCATGGAAGTAACTGATCACTTAGTATTCATTTTTTTTTTCTTTTGTAGTGATGGTGAAACTTTTATCTCAGCGGATGATTTGCGAATAAACCTTTGGAACTTAGAAATTAGTAATCAAAGTTTCAATATCGTTGATGTGAAGCCCGCAAATATGGAAGATCTTACCGGTAAAACTCATGGCATCCTGAATGGCTGTTACGTGATTGATTGGGTCTTTTATCATTCCTAGTTTAGCTGTTGCCAAAGGATTTGGAAGTTAAAGAGAACAACCTATACAGTTAGACAAATCAGCATAGTTTCTGGTGTCTTCTTTGGTATTTAAAATTTTCCATCAGGTTGTGCCCGCCCTTTCTCTCTCTTAATTTTTCTCCTTTTCCAGGGTGAAGTCTTCTCATCAACTATTTGTCTCTCAGCTGTTGTGTTGGATTTTGTATATGCTGGTTATGCAGTCAACATATTTCATTCATAGTTTATGCTAATGTGGTTGAAAGTGCTTTCTACAGCTAAATGTTTGGATCCATGTTGCTTGAATTTAAATGTGCAGAGGTGATAACGTCAGCAGAGTTTCACCCTACTCACTGTAATATGTTAGCATACAGTAGCTCTAGGGGCTCGATCCGTCTTATTGATATGCGGCAATCAGCTCTGTGTGATACTCATAGCAAATTGTAAGCTAGCAATCAGTTTTTTGTTTGCTTACTGTCTTTATCTTTAAATTTATCTAAAGATTAAAGCATGAAAATATAAATAGGGGTGTTTGGTTGCAATTGCATTCTATTCCCTAATGGGTGAAGAGGTTGAGGTTACAGATTCAATCCAGTATGGGTACATGAGTTGTGTTTACAATTGCACGAGAAAGTTTTTAGATAGCGCATTAGAGTTGTAATACTGGCTTTGCCATCCCTTGATCAATATAATTTGTTTATTTATCAAAAAATAATCATAATAATAATAATAATAATGCTTTTTACTGATACAGGTTTGAAGAACAGGAAGTGCCTGGTACAAGGTCTTTTTTCACCGAGATAATTGCGTCAATTTCAGATATTAAGTTTGCAAAAGATGGAAGATATATCCTTAGTCGAGACTACATGACTCTTAAGGTTTGTATTTTTATATTTCTTTGGTTCCTATTTCCATGAATCATTTGAAGCTGCAATTGCATTGTGTCTTGAAAGATACTGCTGATAACTGGGTGTTTCTCCATACAATCTGGTATGTGTGAAAGAAGTCTATGGCGTAGTGTTGGCAGTATTTCATATTTCAAAAGACTATTCTTTTCTTTGCTTGTGAGAGTGGGGGACGAGGGTATAGCACTACAGAATTGGACTAGTGTTTGGGGATGGCCAATGTAGGATGTAACTGAAAATAAATATGAATCTGGATTATAGAAAAAAATTCTTACATTAGATATTTGAAAGTTTCTATGGAAGACACATTTCTTCTACTTATCTTAGTTACGTCAAACTGTGTTCTTAAATATCTTGGAAGTACTGAGCATGGCTATTGTTTTAGCCCAGTATATATGCGGTGGATTATTTGTGGATGAATTATGATTTGAGCAACATCTGGTCTTGTTGAATAAGGGAAAATTTGAAAGAAATTATTCTGATTAATATTGCAAAAGAAGTATGGTAATCCCTTCTTTTGCATTAAGATTAAATTTCTGATCCCTACTCTCCCATTTTGTCACTGGTACAACTCCTTCCTTTTTTTTTCCTCACATGGTTTTTTCTTGGCTTGCAGCTGTGGGATGTAAATATGGATAGCGGCCCAGTTGCAACTTTTCAGGTTCATGAATATTTAAGACCTAAGGTGACACATTCCTTTTCAAAGCCTCTATTCATACTTATGATGTAAAATAGATCTGATGCATTTATCATGGAACACAATTTATTATATTTCTTTGCTTTGATCAGCTGTGTGATTTATATGAAAATGATTCTATCTTCGACAAATTTGAGTGCTGTCTAAGTGGAGATGGAATTCGTGTTGCAACAGGTTCCTACAGGTCTGCATAAAAAATATATTTTCATGGTCCTGTTTTACCACTATAATTAAAACCCTTGACTACTGATAACAAATAAAATAAACCATAATCCCTGCACCTCAACATTTGATGGAGTATTTTCCTATGATTCCAGCAATATGTTTCGTGTGTTTGGTTGTTCTGGGGGGAGCACTGAAGCAACAACATTGGAGGCTAGCAAAAACCCTATGAGGTATTTTCTGAAAATGTATATGTTGGTAATTAGGTAAAAAACAATGGGAATATCTGTATCTGCACTTCAAAGTACTCTATCTGATTGAATGGTACCATTTAACAGAATGGTTCGAATTGTTTTCTCTTTGGAGAAGGTCTTTCATTATATAGGCAAGACTGCCAGCTATACAAGGAAACTTAAGATGTACATGCTAATCACATAGAGTGATCCTAGGGAGCTATATATGGTAAGCTAGCTAATTACATAGAGTGATCCTAGGGAGCTATACATGGTAAGCTAGATCTCCTCTCCTATTTAGGAGAGTAGATACAGCCTAGATTAATGAGTCAATTACAGCTATTACTCAGTAGGAATTTATCTATTGACACGGCATAATTTATGGCCTTCTATTGACATTCCCCCTCAAATTGATGCGGGTTTATCCATAAGCATCAATTTGTTAGTAAGAAAATTATGCCGTAGCCGTGTGAGAGCCTTGGTGAAAATATCTGCCACTTGATGATTGCTAGATATGGGGAAGAGAGATGGTCTGAGCTTCAAATGCCTCACGGATGAAGTGGTAATCAACCTCGATATGTTTATCATGTTCATGGAAGATGGGATTGGCTGAAATGTGAATGACACTAGTATTATCCACATGAAGAGAAGTAGGACCGCATGGAGAAAAAACCTAGCTCAGCCAATAGCCCATGGAGCCAATGTATCTCAGCGCAAGCTCGTGCCTACTCTTTTGATCAATAAAAATTTGTTTACCGATCAAAAAAAGAAAACATTTCTTCTTTCTTTTGTTTCCTTTACATGTGATTTTAATTTTTTCTTGCACTTCCAGGAGACAAGTTCAAACACCATCAAGGCCTTCTAAATCTCTGGGCACTCTTCCCCGAGTTCTCAGGCGAGGAGGTATGCTCTTGCTCATGTGATAAGCTTTATACAGGTCTCTGCTGAAACGTTTTTGTTATCTTCCCTATCAATTCAATTACTTGTACGTCACTTATTTTTTATGCTCAACATGCTCGGTTAACTTTTCCACTAAGTTTCTCAGTTGAATTGATTTATGTTGAGGTTCAAGTTCTCATGATGGTGAGTTTTGAGTCTATTCGGTCGATATGTAATCTGTATGAGTTATGTAGTTCGTTTTAGGACCAATAGAACCCCCGGAAACTTATCTGTTGGGCACTTTCCTTGCAGTGTTTGTTTGTAATCTTGTTGTGATTTTCTCTGCACATCGATTTTTCTTAAACTGCCACAGGAGCTGATGCCTCTGGAGTTGACTCGAATGGAAGTTCATTTGATTTCACTACAAAGTTGCTACACCTAGCATGGCACCCGACCGAGAACTCACTTGCCTGTGCTGCTTCAAATAGCCTTTACATGTATTATGCCTAAAGATGGTACTGGAAGAAAGACTGTTTGCCAGACAAAGCTATTCTGGTTGCTTTTGCAAATGCTGCTTTGCCTTGCTCCCCAACCAGTAATGTCGAAGCTGCACCTTTATTTTCAGAATACCTGACCCTAATAACCCTTGCCTTTCTCCAACCCTAGGATTCCTATCTACAATGTGGAAATTTTTGAAGTAACTAGCCTTTTGCTCCTGGCTAGCTTGGCTTTGCTGTTTTGCTGTTTCTCGATAGGCTGAAGAAAATGCGAGTTGCATTTCTGCAACCGAAATGATGTGCGAGAAGATGCCCGTGCTTATAGGTTTCACATCAATGTGGGTCCTAAACTGAAGCTAGGAGATGGAAATAATATGGGGCATCGATTCTTATCTCAACCTGGGGGCTTCAACCTTGTATTATCTGAAATTAAAATTATAGGCTTCTGAAAATTTATCATGATTATTGCTGTCATATATTTTCTAACCATTCTTTCTCCTCTTTCAGAATATGCTGATTTGTTGTGATCTTTGCCATATTGTAATAGTATAGTCGGCTTAGGATAGAACACCTCATCCGATGCAGTTTTCCAACCCAAACATGTGGGGTTTGACAGATCTAGTTTTCTAAGGCCTTTACATTGTAAAATCAAGGGTTTCTTTTGTTTGGTACGGTTGGTTCTATCTTCATGCAGTCATGTTTTTTAAATAAATGTTTGAAAAAACTTTTCATTATTATTATTATTATTTTTCCTCTTGGTTTCCATCTTTATTGAATTTCCTGTCTTGGAGCCCTTGATGACTGTTGGTTCTTCTGTAATCGAAATGTGCCTAAAAGGCATAGTCCATAAAACCACATAATTAAGAACACAGAAACAAACAAGGAAATCATAAATATTCAGCCCATTAAACTCTATAGCAGATGTAGCAGCAGCCTACCACAATAAAGGATTTTTTTTTTTTTTAAATTTTATAAAAAATTTCATGGTGAAGAACTTCCCTTTAAAGTGTTTTAATTTGCTAAATATTCTTCCAAATAAAGGAGTTAGATCAGTGTGTTCATTTTTTTCGTTCTGTTGATTATGCTTCACAATTCTAAAAAAATATAAACAAAAAAGAAGTTATGTTTGACAAATACAAATTATGTCTCGTTTGTTGTTGCAGATGAGTCGGGATGAGTTGAGATAAAAGTTGAAAGTTAAATAAAATATTGTTAGAATATATATTTTTTTAACATTATTATTATTGTTTTGAAATTTGAAAAAATTGAGTTGTTTATTTTATTTTTTGTGAAAATTTAAAAAATTTGTAATGATTATATAAGATAAGATGAAATGAGATAAGATGAGAAGTTTTTCGAAAGGAAGAGTGAATGTTTTTAGCTGAATGAACGGTTTTCATGTCCTGCTCTGAGTAACGATTTGCCTTCCTCATTAAAAACTTCGTTTGAATTATGTGATTGGCGAATTTTGCAGAAACGTGGTTAGTTTAGAAACGCTGATAGCCCATCCCAAGTTCATTGCCGCGCAATAAATATTGATGATTAAGGAGACTCGAGATAAGCCACAAAATAATTCTTTCCTCTCTCTCTCTCTCTCTCTCTCTCATTAATTTATTTTAATTTTTTTTATGAATTTGAGAGTTTTAAGTGGAGAACGAGTGACAAATAAAATGGATTTCATATAGTACTCAAAATGTTCTATATTTTAAATTACATATATATATATATAAACCATCTAATTTAAGTAAAATGGAAAGTATTTAATCCTAAAATAGCTGGCTAATTCAATCACATCATTTAGATGTTGAAGGACGTTGCCGTTTCGAAGGCTAGAAAATTCATAAAAATGTCAATTTTATTGTCCACCACATATAATGAATAGGCCACTTCAAAATAATGTTATTGGAAGCATTATTTTTCCATCCACCTTATTCCCAACCACTTTTTTGTCGAGTAAAAAGCAAATTCCTTACAAAATTAATTGCTTATTTGCATGAATGATAGTAAATAATGAGAAATTGAAAAAAGTTGTGGGTCCCGTGTGTAAAGAGGTATTAAGTTGGAAAATGTTGTAAATCTCACGTATAACAAAGTTTTTAAATTGAGATGGGTTTAGTGATTTGAGAGTTGTGTGTTTGAATGTTAGATTTAGTTTAAAATTAGACTGAACTGAGTTGATTTCAGTACACTCTAACAACCAAATGGAGCCTTAAGTAGCCAAACATCCCCTTAAGGTTTTGATTTGTTGTTATACCATTTATAAATCAAATAGTTGTAGGGGTGTAACCAGTTCGGTTTGGTTTAGTCTGATTTTGAACAAAATATAAGACCGAATCAATATGCATCGATTTTATATTTTTCAAAACCAATTACTCATTAGTTACTCTCTTAAACCGGTAATCCGATTTTCAATCCAATTTGACCTGGTTTTTAATTTTAATATACTATATTTATTATAGTATAGTATAATTATACTATAGTATATTATTATAGTATATTAGAGCCACTTGCTAGTTCTAGTTGTTAATTTATATTATAGTAAATAGTATTATAAGGATAGTATCTATAATATATATTATAATTATATTATAAACTATAGTGATATATTATAATATATGATATAGTGATATATTATAGTATATTATAATATATAGTAATATAATATTAGTATAACTATTAATGTGCACTATATAATATTAGCGTAACTATTAATACAATAAACTATAATGATATAAAATTTTAAAATTTAAAATTATATTAATTAGTAATTTATTATATAATATAAAACTATTTATATATAATTATATATAAAAATTATATACAATATAAAAAATTTAAAATATATATATATATATATATATATATATATATATATATATATATATAAACTGATCCGGTGAAGTTGAATTCAATTTTAAATATCAGATCGATTTTAACCGATTTTAAAATAAATATAATCGATATCAGACCGAACCGACTCTGTACCGGATCCAACTCATCGGTTCGGTCCCCTTGTTTTTTGTCACAACCCAGATAGTTGTAGGTTGATTCGTAGAATCTATAATAGGCCTGCCTCTGTCTGGGACGCTCTCTTCGTCTCTTTGAGCTCGGCCATGGCTCTCCTGACACGAACCGCGAGGCGCCTTCCCATGTCGCTATCGGCTCAGCGTGTCCTCTCCCTCCACACCACCCTCCCTTCCCTCTCTTCCAGCTCCAGCTCCAGCCCCAGTCCTACTCCTTATGCGCGGGCTCCACCCCCTTCGGCCTCTTCCTCTCCAGCCGGCCTCTCCAAGGCCGCGGAGTTCGTGATCTCCAAGGTAGACGATCTCATGAACTGGGCACGCCGCGGTTCCATCTGGCCCATGACCTTTGGTCTCGCCTGCTGCGCCGTCGAGATGATGCACACTGGCGCCGCCCGCTACGATCTTGATCGCTTCGGAATCATCTTCCGCCCCAGCCCTCGCCAGTCCGATTGCATGATCGTCGCTGGCACTCTCACCAATAAGATGGCCCCCGCTCTCCGCAAGTACGTTTTCTTTCCCCTGATTTTTTGGATTCCTTTATTTTTGTCAATTTTTTTTTTTGTTTTCATAGAAAACGAGATGTGTGAGATCTCTATTGGTTTCGTTTATTTTAAATTCTTCACTCAGTATCTTCTAATAAGTTCTTTTACCTATCAAAAAAAAAAAAATCTTCTAATAAGTTATTATTCTTTTGTAAATGTTGGATTCGTTTAGATTCTTAAGGTTTTACTATTGATCTGGGATTGGGGCGTCTTCCGTGGCTAATGTATTTGAAGGCACTGAGAATTATTTCGCGCACGAGAACTTGGTAATCGAAGAGGACGTGACTAATGCCCAAGATTCGATTTTCAATTACTCGCGTTAATTACTCCCGGTGGGAGATGTGCTTAATATTAATAATTTAGCAGATTTTATGGGTTGTAGAGTTTCTTCTCTGCCCGTGAAATATCTAGGTCTCCCTTTGGGGGCATCATTTAAGGCAAAGCATATTTGGGATGGGATGGGATGGTAGAGAAGATTGAGAAAATGTTGGCGGCATGGAAAAGGATTGTATTTATCAAAAGGGAGAAGAATTACCCTTATAAAGAGCACTCTCTCTAATATTCCAACGTATTTTCTCTCTTTATTTCCTTTACCTGTTGGTGTGGCTAACTGTATTGAAAAATTGTTTAGAGACTTTTTGTGGGGTGAGGAGAATAAAATTCCTTTAGTTAATTGGGAAAAAGTTTGTTGTTCACTTGATGTCGGAGGATTGGGAGTTTGTAATTTGTGTAGTTTTAATAAAGTTTTGTTGGGGAAGTGGCTGTGGAGATTTAATAAGGAAGAGTGTGCGTTGTGGAGGGGGGTGATTGCTTGGAAGTATGGAAGTGATGGGGGAGGTTGGTGTACAAAGGTAAGTAGGGGGACTTATGGAGTAAGTTTATGGAAATTTATTAGAGAAGGATGGGATAACTTTCTGAAACTAGTTTATTTTGTTGTTGGAAATGGCTCAAGAATTCGTTTCTGGTATGATGTTTGGTGTGGTGAGACTGCTTTGTTTAGAGTATTTCCGAATGTCTTCAGATTGGCTATTAATCAGCAGGCTTTAGTTTCAGAATTGATGAGTTTTTTGAATGATGAAGTGCATTGGAATGTCAACTTTGTCAGATCTGTCCACGACTGGGAACTTGAGGAGGTTACTGATTTTTTTTAGTTGCCTATTCAGTGGATATTAGAAGACAAGAAAGGGATCAAATTGTCTGGAGGAACACAGTGTCTAAAATTTTTTCTGTCAGATCATGTTATAAGACGTTGTTTGATCAGCATAATTTCTATTTTCCCTGGAACAACATTTGAAGGCTCGTGTTCTGTCTGAGGTTGCTTTTTTTTGTTTGGACAGCGGCACTTGGGAACATTCAGACAATTGATAATTTGAGAAAACGTGGTTTGATGGTTATGGAGTGGTGTTTCATGTGTAAGGAAGCTGGAGAATCTGTGGATCATTTACTTATACACTGTGCTGTGGCTAAAGGGTTATGGCATGGGGTGCTTAGTAGATCTGGTCTGTCCTGGGTTATGCCTAAGTCAGTGAAAGAATTACTTGCTTCTTGGCCTAAACTCCATTCTTGCAATCAAGTGGCAGCTGCATGGAAGATGATTCCTTTGTGTATTATGTGGAGCATTTGGTTAGAGGGGTTTTAATACCTATCAAAAAAAAAAAAAAAAAAAAAAATAGAGGTGTTTTAATAATAGGGAAAGAACTATAGAAGAACTTTGGAAATTTTTTATGTTTTCCCTGTTTAGTTGGTTTTCAGCTATTATTTTGATCGGTGGGGCAGTTCATGAGTTTCTGTCCTCGTTAATTTAGTAGTTGAATGTTTTAGGTGTTTATTTTGTATACTCCCTGTGTACATGGGCTTCGCCTATTACATTCATTGAATAAAATTTTACTTACAAAAAAAAAAAAAAAATTATTTAGCAACTGTTACCGTTGCGATTACCATTTTTGCTAACATTTCCACTTAACTAATCTTAGGGAGATTGATTTGTTAAAGACAGTGATTAGGCTTGTGGCTCCTCTCCTCGTGTTAACCTTTTGTCAAATGAGATGGACAAGGTTTGCTACATACTGGTTGATAGGGATTGTGGTTTCAGAGTAAGGTGGATAATTCATGGGTATTTGATCCTCTGTTTTGAGTACTTTTTCTTGATATTAGTATAGAGTAATGCTACTAGATGCTGTCCTAGGTTGTGCAAGCCATGTCATTTTGGAAAAAAAGTGAGGTTCACCATTAAAAAAATGATTTTTCATTTGGGAACTAGATTTACCCACTTTTTTCAAAGGGAGCAACGGGAGTGCGCGAGGCTTGTATACCCTAGGACTATATCATTTATCATTAGAATAATTAGGACATGGCATGATTTCAATGGGGCTTATATGCAAAGGATTAGTAGAGTAATCATTTATATGGGGTAAGGGGTTTAGAAGGCCAGAGATGGTAAGGGCTCAATTGGTACCATTGTGCTGTGGAAAGAACTTCATGACATGGTTGTGAATCATATTAGATATTGGATAAGGTGGATATGAACTTCCAAGAAAGTAGATTCGCTATTCTGAAGGACTGAGTGAAGGGGTTCATCAATGACTATTTAAAATACCAATCATTAAGTGAGCAAGTTGAATGTGTATGGCATGAATATTTTCTGTTCAAAAGATGACTTTAAATCATAGGAAGCATATGACAGTTTCTTTAACCACAAACATTTAAGGTTGGTTGATCTTTGCTTTGCTGTGTTCGGGGCTTGTTCTGAAGATAGCTGAACCTACTTGTATGGATTTTGAGACACTTATTTTTTCAAAAGAGCGTACTTTGCCATTTTCTCACAGTGCCTAGGGCAACCACAAGATTCCTAGGGTATATGGGCAACCACAACTCTATATGGGGTCTATAAGGCAACCACAACTCCTAGGGCAACTATGACTCCAAAGCACATTCAAACACTCCACTAGACCCACAACACTAGGACTACCACACCCCTTGGATTCTATTCCCTCCAAACTCTATTTTTTTTTTTTGATAGGTAAAAAAAGTTTATTGATCCACGTAAATAGGCAAAGCCCAAGTACACAAACTCTATTTATAGACCTCATATGAGAGCCTATGTAGCATGGCCCTTTCCAAGCCCCTTTCAATACTCACACCACACCCTAAGCTAGAAGATCAAGATCCAAACCACTTAGCCAAGCCGTGTACTCCAACCCAACCTTTGGATCGAGCTCTTCCTTTAAGCAACTCTCTCTCTCTCTCTCTCTCTCTCTCACACACACACACACACACACACACATACACATTTTCTCTTTTATGATAGGTATGTTAGACTAATGCATGAAATCATATCAAATTAGTGAAATTCGGGATTCATAAAGGGCTAGGAAATACACATGATAGCATTAGGTTTTATGGCATTAGAATGCATCTTTATACATGGGACTGGAAGAGCATACGCATAGAGTGATTATTTGAATGAAATTGTGCATATTTGAGGACTTAGACCCATGATTTTGATGCTTTAAACATTGGGACAGATTTTACAAAGAAAGCTCACGAGCAATTTGGGTGACATGTAGCATAGGATTGAACATGGATGGATGCATTAAGGTTCAGATTCTAGGAACTCACATGACGAAGTGTTAAAATAGCATGAATAGTCATAAGTTTGTTATACAAGATTAAGGTTTGAAGATCTTGTAGTGCATAGGTATGAATTGTGATGGAGGATGATGGACTAATATGATTGAAGTGACTCGGCAAAAGTTAAGGGCCAATTGTGTTTAGAACCTAAATAGGCATTCGGGTAGTCCAACTAGAGAAGTGATGACATATGAAATTATAAATTGACGTGATTACATATTCATTGAATAGTTGATTGTTGATGCACTAATTGATTTCTAGAGTTGCGAGGTAAGTAATTTGATCATGCCCTTCATTATCATGCATGCTTTCTAAATTTTTTTGATCGGGATGCATGCTTTCTAAATTATGTAAGTAATTCAATCAAGCCCTTCATTATCACACATATTTTCTAAATTATGTAGGTAGAATGATCATACCCTTACATGTATGGTAAAAGATGTTTTTAAAGCATTATGTATATATGACCCTTTATTGGAAGCCCCTTTTTATGCACCATGTTTGGTAAATGTTGTCTTTCACTTGCATAGTGGTCATTATAACATGTGTGCATTGGTCCAATTGTCATTTTTTTGATAAGTGAACATTTTGGCTTCAGAAAATCAAAACATAACATATGGTGGACCACTCTTAGGTATGTAGCTTGCCCATCCACCCATAATGTTAGGCTAAGCATTAAAGCTTTCTTATTCTTCCCTTGATTTCTTTCTTATCTTATTATGATGCATGTGAACATTTTGACTCCATGATGTTCATGCCATGCCGTATTCATGTGCCATGCATATTCCTGCGCATGGCATAGCTCTAAACATGGCATATTAGCATACATAAGCTTGGTAAACAATGGATTCAGCTTGCCATACACAATTGCATCAACAAGCACATTTTCATAAATCTGCAAAGGTTCATGAAAGGGGCTAACATACTTTTTCAGGCAAAGAGAATAATTTCAGTATACTTAAAAGTTTATGATCATGTGACTTACCTTTTCTCCTTAGCTTTGAGAATCAATTGAGCACCTATTAAGTTACATAAATATTCCATGCGAATCTCTACTCAAACTTTTACCATTTGATTAAGGTATAACCTATACTCCATGGTGCTGCTTGCTGTCTACCTAGTGACAGCATACTATGGCTGGCTAGAATTAGGGTTCAAAACCCTCAAGCTGATGCAAGTTTTAGGGAAAGGAGCTGGCTGAAAGTTGACCCAGCAGTTTCCTATTGTGATTTCTCATAAGTTTGAAACTTTCCTAATTTGGTTTGAAGGTCTCATAACAGGGGTGATATCCACTGGATTTTTCAGACCTGGCAGCCCCTTATTTTGAACTTTATTGGGTATATACTGGGTTTCTAAGCTGGCTGCATATCCCTAGATTCTAGGAATTTCCTTGTGAGTTTTACATGTAAAGATTTCCCATGCTTGTTGTTATAGGCCTGCCGGAGTGTTTAATACTGGCTGTACAGCTATTTCTAGTGTCAACTTCTTTCCTAATTAGTTCTAAAAAAATTGGTAGCCTCTTACTGGGAAATTCCAAGGTAATATTACAGCCCTTAAATCAGGCAAACTCCCAATATATATATATATATTTTAAATTTTGTTACGATGATTGCTAACCTTCATAGATGGATATTGATAATTTTAATGTTAATTACTACTTTTTTCCCAACTTTTGTTTAGGCTATTTTCAAGAACAAAATGAGTAAATAAAGTTAAATAGTTGATATATTATTATATATTTTCAAAACTGGAAATTTTTTGGGCTCGTTTTTTAGTTGGGCTAAAATAAATAGTGTTTATTGGTAAGTTGGGCTGGCCCATTTTGCACAAGCTTGGACCAGAATGGACCGATATGTAACGGTCCGGTTTGGTCTAGAGGTAGCATCGGTCCAGTCTTGGGGTGGAAAATGGGTAGACTGAAAGTTTTGTTCTGGTCCAAAAATAGCCTTTTGGACAAACTGGACCAAACCGATTACACACCTACCTTGTTGGGCTATGAGTAACCCTATATGCTAAATGAAAATCTCTCTCTTCTACAAAATGTGCCTAGAAACAAACATTTCTTATGAAGCTGATAGTCCACTCTTGGTGAGGAATATGTTTCTACTATCGAACATCTCTTTATGTTCCTATTTCTTATGAAGTGTAAATGTATTTGAGTTTCATGCTATAATCTGGTTCCAGGGTTTATGACCAAATGCCTGAGCCTAGGTGGGTCATCTCCATGGGAAGTTGTGCAAATGGTGGTGGGTACTACCACTACTCGTACTCGGTTGTTCGAGGTTGTGACAGGATTGTGCCCGTTGACATCTATGTTCCTGGTTGCCCTCCTACTGCCGAGGCCTTACTCTATGGACTTCTTCAGCTGCAGAAGAAGATCAACAGGCGCAAGGATTTCCTCCACTGGTGGACCAAGTGAGTGAGGGCGTTCACATTTGAAGAAAGATCCTTATCACACTAATAAGTCCATCTGTGGCGCCATGTAAAGGGAGGAGTTAACTGTGTTTAATTTACAACTTATGAATTTAGAGAGTTCTGGCACTTCACTTGTTCTATTTTGTTTCATGTTGTTCTATTTACGGAGCTTTTATGGTGGCTCCATATTCTGTACAACATTATTTTTGTCTGTTTTAAGTTTGTTCAAGGTGCCTTATGGGATTAAATAAAGGGTTAAAGACTTGAAAGCGTTTGCAATTTGCTTCAAAATCAAATTAGTTCATCTTGTTTTCAACTGAGCTTTTTACTCAGTAATTGTAAGAATGATTGAATTAGTTTTTATTGTCTTCTTCATAGTTCTGGCAGTAAGCCATCAAACTGTCGCGATTAGAGCATCTATATTGACTTCATCAAATTTATCTTTAAAATTTGATGAAAAGTACATATTTTTCATCAATCAAAAACTTCCTTATCCATAATCTTATATTGGATTAGTCATTAGATTCATCAGAATAATAATATAATAATATTTTTTTAATAATAATATTTTAATTTTTTTTTCATATTTTGGAATTACACTAGTAATATATTTTAATTAAACATAGTCATTGAATGAATAGAACAGGTAAATATTTGCAAAATGTGAGACAAAAATTAGGAGAAAATGTTGTGATATTGTATAGAAATTAAAGTAAAAGCTTCTTCAAATTGCCTACTTAAAAAATGAGTGGATTGTAGTAGCTGAATTGTCTCATCACACCAAATTGGATTGCTGCACTACCGAAACGAGATAAAGAGGAAAAGAAAAGACGCAAGGAGGGAGGAAGATGAGAGAAGGAACGAAAAATAAAATAAAAAGCCATTCAGTATGAAAGTTCAATAAAATAACCGGTTGATGAATAAACAGTAGGTTTTCAAATTTGGTGGTGAATGGGAATCTACTGTAGCTCATAGTTTCACATTTTCATCTATGGTGAATCCAATGCAGTGGTTTTTAAGTCAGAATCATCAAATTTTGAAGATTAGCCTTATTTTATGAATCCAATACCAGTACTCTTAATATATATGAAAGTTCGACATGTGTCACTTGACACGCTATATATATATATATGTATACTTATGTAAATAAATAATAAAAAATAAAAACTGGTATAAATACTTTATAAAAATCATTTAAAAATTAAAAAAAAAAAAAAAAAAACAAAGCCCTGGCTGATGATCTATGGGTGGCCGCAATTCATTTGACAACCTTCTAGGATTTTCAACATCAATCCTCTAAAAATTTGGCATGACTACTAATCCAACAAACCTGATTGATCATTAATTACAAGATATATAAAACTCCTAAAATAAATACCGAATAAACATAGAAAAGGATAATGAACAAACATAGATATTATAACTTAAAACAACCTCGTACAGATCAGAATATACATGTAAAAGGAACAAAACAAGCAACAGTACTGCGCTAATTGAGAGGTGAGTTTATTATTGTACAACTTGTTTTCCCTTGTCTTGGAGTGTGGGATCAAAATTGGGTCTGGTTACTGATGTTGTCTCATCTTTACGGCGGTTTTGCTCATTGCAGTGTCTTATTATTTCCTTAAACTCAGCCTCATCGTGCAGGTAGAGAAGACGGAATCCACACTTGCGCACTCTCAAGCTTGGGCAGTCACTAGCAATGGAGGCCTCTATTCGAGTGCATTGGTTCAACCACTCCGGAAGTGATCCTTTTGGTATAAATGATAGCCACATTATCTCACCTTGACGTACCCACTTGATTTCTTCCTCTGTAAATGGGCGATGAGAATGTAGATCAGGATCCACACTGCCAATGTCTGTATCCAAAAGACACGAGAGATAATGAGGATTTCCTAAATCCAACATTTTAACATGGGCAGCCTTATCATCCTCGTATACCCAAAAAGAAGCACACATGGCAAGCCCCAACCAATTATTGTCATTATAAAAATCAGGAGGTAACTCAAATCCCACTGAGGGCTCGTTGCTATGATAGTTGAACCACTCCGTTATTCCACATGGAAGGAAACAAGAACTGTATTCAAAGTTTCTATGGAAGACCTAGCAAATAGAAAGACAAAATCCATTCCATTAGTGAGAGACAAGTCGAGTAGGGAGGGAAGCAAATGGCAATTCAGAGAATCTAATATTCTTTTTTATCTTTTCAACATTTAGATTATCATGTAAGAATATGATATCTTAAAATTTAGATTCATGTATAAGAACCTGATTAATTTCATGCACGTTTCAAATAACTATCTATATTTGATTTATTAATTGTAAACATATGTAGGAATTATTTAGGATCTCAAAACATAAATAAAAGAATGAAAGGAATACAAACTTTACATAAACCATGAGTACCTTTTCTTTCATTAATTTAAGAATATACAAAAGCTATAGCTTTTGTTTCCTCATTCTTCGTGTATTTACGACTAATGCAATATAAGAAATTATCAATTGTACTTTAATATTTTCAAACAAAAAAGGTAAAGCTTGGTAGAATGGTACTTTTGTCCATCTAAGAAATTCAAAATTCAAATCAATCTCTTTTAAAATTCTCATGATCACAAAAGTCATAATTGCCCCCTTGACAGTATATATTTCAAAGTAATTAATGCATATATATATATATATATATATATATATATATATTATTACCTCGCGGTTTTGGTACTGGTAAGGCGGGGTATAGCACTTGAGAAATGTTTGGTCAAACTCTTCCATATCTTGACGGTATAAGAGACGGAGGCTACAGCTTTGAACTGTCAACTTAGGGCAATTGCTTCCAAATAAAGCCTTAATCTCACTACATGCGTTACACAAGCCATCTCTAAGAATATGATGTGGTATGTAGGCTAGCCAAAGAAATCCACGTAGATAAAGCCACATGCATTTTTCTTTAGTAAGGCTAATGACATTGGGAGGCATCAACCAACCTAAATCAGTAACCAATATACAAGAAAGCTTGTGAGAAACATTGGAATTAGGATTTTCACGAGAGAGATCAGTCGGATATTGATCATCGTGGATTGAATAGGTAGCACATAGAGCAAGCCCCATCCAATTTCTATCATTCATGATATTTGGAGGTAGCTGGATATTCACAAACGGCCCCCTACTTTGATGGTTGAACCACTCTGGAACTTTTGTCTGAGGCAAAAAAGCGGTACTTTTACAGGATGTGCAGGATAGATTAAAGGCCTGTAAAACAGAACATGTTTCTAATGAGAGAGAGAGAGAGAGAGAGAGAGAGAGAGAGAGAGAGAGAGAGAGAGTCCCCCAGGTGAGGAAATAAAGTACCCTGACGCCTTTTTGAAGGAAGTACTCAAAATCAGTTTTCAATGAGAAAACTGAGTCACTGGTGCAGTCTAGATACCCAGGTGGTAGAACTATTTCAGCACCATTTCCTGAAGCAGTGCTCTTTGAAACTCTTTCATTCGAGAATGTTTTTGATGAAGAACATTCTTGATGTACTTCACGTTTACAAATAGATGGCGGCTTTGGCGAGGATTGAAAGCGCCTACTAAATAGCCCAAGTAATTAAATATGTTTCATGTAGGGAATACGAATAATGATGCATTCATATAAAGGGACAATGGATTACCTTTCAATTATGGGAGAGTGGCCTGCATAAAAGTTGCGCTCCCTGAATTTAGTTCTATCACCACGGGTTTTCAAAAAGTTCAATTTACGTACTAAAGATAGATAATAGTAGTGATGCTGGTCGTTTGGAATAGCCACTGCACACTCTGCCGTTGTTTGAACAAACCCTTCCACATCTTGTTTGTACATTAGCCTTATCCCACACATTTGAGTCTCCACACTTGGGATGTCGCATTCAACTATAGCTTTAACACGACTCCATTGGTTTAGCTTACTGGGAAGAATCGTTGGTGATACGTAATGTACGACAAGTAATTGGTCTGAGTCAAACAATATGAATCTGGGGATGTTAAGGACTAGATCAGGTTTCAAATAACCTTCATTGCTATCCAAATGAAGAATGCAACCGGCAGGAGTTTCTGGATTTGAATTGTTGCGAGAGTTAGCTGGACAACTCAAAACAGCACATACAACAAATCCCATCCAGCTCTCGTTATTATACAAATTTGGTGGCAGCTTGATTTCTATTGAACGTCCATCACTTCGATTACTGAACCACGGTGGTATTTCACCTTGAGGAAAGAAATATCCATGATAATCATTTTGGAGCCCCTGTAACATAAAGAATGATGGAGACTTGATGTTCAATCTGTGTGTGTGTGTGTGTGTGTGAGAGAGAGAGAGAGAGAGAGAGAGAGAGAGAGAGCGACCTCAAAGAGTGTTGAAAACAGAGTCCCAAGTTTTCTTTTGAGAAAGATGGTTGATGTTCCCGAAATGTAGACTTGATTCTTTGCCAATTTGGGGTGAGACTCAACATCACTAGCAAAACCTGAGTCTATTGAAGTGCATCCTTGATCTGTTTGATTCGAGAATGGTTCTAGCTGTGTAGAATCTTGTTCCAATATTTCTTTTTGAAAGAGACCCCAATTGTCAAAAAATGTGACCTGGAAGGGGAGCAATAATTGCATAAAATCTGCCGAATCTTGCCTAGAAAGGAAACGGAGACCACAATTGTTCACAATCCAGCCAGGCCAGTCGCTCATAATCGAAACCTCTAAGTGATTGCAGCACTGCATTCCAATTGGAAGCCACCAAATTGGTATATAGGATAGCCAAATAAACCCATTTAAATGTAACCACTTGAATTCTTGCTTGGCAGTGCGATATACATGGATAGGTCTCAAACTATGTATATCTGTGTCAAAAAAACATATAAGGTGGTGAGGAGTTTCAGATTCCAGATTTTCAGGAAATTCAATTTGATTCTCTTGGAATGTAAATGAAGCACAAATAAGAAGTCCCGCCCATTCAGAATCATTATGCATATTTGTAGGTAGCTCTATTGTCACTGAAGGCCCTATGCCGCGATAGGTTAAGAACTCTGGAATCTCACTTGGAGGGAAACAATGATCAGATGCAAAGAAGAAATGAAATTCCTGGAGAATAAAATAAAAATGGCCAGTACATAAGCATAAAAAAATTCTCTTTTGTTTTTACATAAAGTGAAGGATTTAAGGGGGAAATAGAGAGGATATTAATTCAAACTAACCTTCCTGGGATTATGCAGAAACTTTATACATTTTTTAATCTTTTGGTTCAGTTTGCCGAGATGACTACCACTCGTTCCCTTTATCCTGGTTCCTCTTGATATCTCGTCGTTGGAGCTATCACTTTTGCTGGTTTCCTTTTGATCATCAATACGACATTGCTTATTACTCCTATCTTGATCATCTCCTTCGAACTGATGATTGATGAGCCCAGAATTGTGAGGAGACGTGGCTGCACATTGAGCTATTGTTCCAACTAACTCTGCCATGTTGTCCAAATCTACAAGTTTGTGCCCACACTTATGCCAAATCAAGTCTTGACTATTGCTGTAAAATAAGGCATGGATGTGATCGCATTTATTCAAACTTTCTGAAAATGAAGCATCACGCGGGATATACGATAGCCAACTGAAACTATTGTTTCCGGACCTGGTAGTTATACCATGGGAAATTAACATCTCCAAACCTGTGTTGCTTGTCAAATGACATAAGAGGGTATAACAAATTTCGGAGCCCGCCGGATTGTCGTGGATGAGAGGTTCATTATTCTTGTTGATAGTGAAAACAACACATAAAGCTATTCCAATCCAATCAGAATTTTTATTCAAGTTTTGAGGTAAAAGGAACGCTACTGATGAACCACCATGACAGCAGAAGTAATCCGGAATCTCACATTGCAGAAAACAATTGTTGTAAGGATGGAATTTATTAATATGTGTGTCCTGCAAGTGATATTTGAAGTATTCAATAGAGAGAGAGAGAGAGAGAGAGAGAGAGAGAGAGAACCTGCAAGTGATTTAGAACTAAATTCACATGAGAGGCTTTTGCAGGATCTCCTTTGCTGAGTTCATTCAAATACGCTGCTCCAGCCTGAATAATATGATTGGAATTCGAATCTTTTGAATCCCTTCCAACAATTATTTGAGCAAGGCATTTCTCAAATAAGTCATAATTGATCTGTTCTTCACTACTTGATGGAAGCATTTCCAAGTATTGATTCCTCCTACATTTATCCAGATCAATTGATGAGAAATAAAAAAATAAAACATATAAGCACTCAAGATTCGTTGGATAATTAAATTGTTTAAGCGGAAAAGAACCTTTCCGTTGAGAAGTAACAAAAAGAACCAGGCGGCCATTCTCTTGGTATTAATATTGGATTGCATTCACTGGATACAGCCTCATCATAAACATAGTTTGGCAGATTATTGACTTGATTTTCAAAACTTCGGAGATAGCTTTGACGGTGGATTTCCGGACTCCTTAATACGCAGTCTACTATTGTATGGACAAGCCCAGTCAAATCTTTCTTGTATACTAAACGGATTCCACACATTACAACCTCCATATTTTGATCGTCGGTTCCAAATGCAGCTCGGATCTTGCTCTGTTGATTCAACTTATCAGTGAAAAAGACACGAGGTAAGTGGAACAGAAAAATTCTACCTGGCCCAGCAACGATCGAGTCTGGGGTTGGGGGGCAGACAAAAAAGCATTCGAGATCATCACCATATGCATCCAAATGACCAAAGATGTTGCCGGAAACACTTGTCTGGTCGTGGATAACATAACTAACAGATATAGCAAATCCCACCCACTCCTTGTCATCATATAAATTCGGAGGCAGGTGGAGACAAACCACAGGCCCCATACCCTGAACTGTGAACCAGAGCGGGGATGCACTTAGGGGAAAAACATACTTGTGCATGTTGCTTTGTGCATAGTTTACCTGTAAAATATAAGGATATATATCACGTTTAGAGAGAGAGAGAGAGAGAGAGAGAGACCTCATAGCATTTGAGAAGTAGGGACTGAAGATATTTCTTCAGACGGATGGTCGAGTCACTGTCAATAATATTGCAGCCTGGGTGCTCAGCAGAATACGTACTGATTGAATTCTTTGAGGTGCATTCTAACATTTCATTTAAGGTAAAACCTTTGTCCAATAGATTGGACCCACTAGATTCTACTTCACCAACATTCTTTGGCCTAGACACGCCTAGAAGGGAAAAACGGGAAGCACCTCGAATAACTGGATAGCTACTTCGCCGAGAGCTCTGGAATTTGAAATTGCCCTTTCCATAGCAAATTTTGAGAGTCATTTTCTTAGGGGATAAAACTGCATCGATAAACTCATGGGCATTTTGCTCGTATATTAGATTAGCCCCGCACCTTTCCACCTTCATGAATGGACTACCAATCGCAATTGAAACCGTAATGTAACTCCATGCATCCACCTCGTTAGAAATTTTCTCAAGCCAATTGCGTGGTACATATATCCAATGTCCTGCCGGCGTATCAATAGTATTGGAGAATTTATGACCGTAGCTTAGGGGGGCTTTGAGAGGACCTTCATCGGTAACAAAATGAAACACAGGTTCTTTGCAATCTAAGCTTGTAAAACGTGTTGACTCCCAACTTTCAAGGTCATGGATTTCATAGAAAAAATAAAGAGCAAAACCCAACCACTTTCTACTATCATCCAAATCCGGATGCAACCGGACTGTAATCGAGGAACCCATACTCTGATTCTGGAACCACGTTGGAATTCCTCCTCCTCTTGAACCACCCCACATGACTCTGGCAAGATCAATGTTTGCCTGTGAAAAATAAATTAAATTAAGAAAAAGAGGAAACAGAAAGCTAACTTTTTATGGTTCAACTTAATTGGTACATTAATATGAAATTTTGTCACGTTAAACCATTAAATATCCATGATTTCAGTCCAAATTTCCGTTAGTACTTAATCTTGTTGGCACCGTCCATTTTGTGAACTTGAGATGATATTATAAGTGTCCTAACTTCACCAAGTGGGGGTAAAAAAAGCATTATAATTTGACCGTACGTATAACATTTTAAATAAACTAACATACCAGAATGGTTCTTCTTTCATTCAATTGGGGGTACTCAAGTTGTCCTTCTTTCAATCGACTTGGCTTACGGGTCCCATGTAGAAAAGTAAATCCAGTTTCATCTGATAGCAATGTATGCATTTCATCAGAACGTCTTTCCAATGAGATACAATCTTCAGAGTCAACGTAGACTATACGTGACGGAAGTTCTTGTATTGATCGAAGCTTGCTACAGTGATTCAAGAAAATAAAACTAAGCTTAGGAAGTTGAGAGATGCTTTCAGGTAAGAATGTGAAATCGTTTCCACTTAGATCTAGAGCTCGCAATGATGACAAACCCCTCAGGTCATCGGGAATTGCTCCATCCATTAAATGGCAATAACTCAAATTTAATTTGTTCAAGCTCCATTGAGCGCTTGAGAACGAAGTAGGCAATACCAAACCAGTGTCGGGGTTCCCCAAAAGACAAGTTACGAATAGGCGGAGAAACGATTTAGGTGGACCTGAACTTCCTCGGAAGGACAACATTTTAAGATTTCGTAGACGTGTAATGGATGATGGAAATTGCCTTATAGCGGTTTCATTCATATCGAGCTCCTCCAGATGTTCCAAATTCCCTAATCCCTCAGGCATTTTCTCAAGTTTTGAACAACCGGAGAGAGCGAGAGTTTTAAGAGATGTCAAACCACAAATAGCACTCGGAAGACTCAAGAGGCTTTTGCATCCTTTCAAACTCAAAGAAGTAAGGCCAATTAAGTGGCCAATTGATGATGGAAGTTCTACTAATGCAATCCCATCCAAATCAAGTTGCCTCAAACAATTCATATTTCCCATCGTTTCAGGAAACTTCTTGAGTCTTGTACAACCAGAAAGAATCAAAATTTCTAGGAAATCCCAACTAATGTTACAGGGAAGGCTAGTAAGAGATGTGCAACCTTCCAAATTCAGAAAAATAAGGCGTTTTAGAGCTCCAACTGATGAGTGGAGATTACGCAATTTTGTACAGCCTCGAAGAATCAGCCTCTTAAGATTTGGGGCATTAGTGAAGTCCGGGGTCTCCAGCAAGTACTGAGAGTTATGAAGGTCAACATGCTCTAGCTTGTATAAACTCTAGGATATAACAATAAATTTGGGAATTAACTTTGTTGCACACATTAATTTATTAGTTTTTCAGAAAGAAAAGAACACTTGTATAAGCAAAACTATTACCTCAATTCCCTTCCATAGTTCCACAATGTGGCTGCAACACATACTCAGTTCAACGAGTTTATTTGGTGGCCGGAAACTCAAAGATGTTAAAGGATATCCATGCCACTGTATAACCCGCAACTCTGTAGAAAGATAACTAAGGCCTTGAGAAAGGTGCACATTACCTATGATCGTGAGCAATCTTAAGTTCTTCATCTCTGAGAAGACATCAGAATTCAAGTGTAAATCTTCTTGTGGAGGAGAGTTTTGGACCATGCCTTCGATCTTGTTTGTTCCCTAGTGACCAACGAGAACAAATTAGTGCAGTGGATGATATAATCAAGTATGCTGAAAATTTTAATTTCATTAACATATGCAATTCAATGAGCTTTTATTCTAAGATCCACTTACACTACTGTTCTTCAGTACACGAATGATGTCATTAGTAAGCCACAACCTACTCTGTCTGCCAAGATCTCCCTCAGATTGGCGACGAATAATTTCATGACCCATTTCTTGGAGTAAATCATGCATCCACAGTTTTCCTCCCATGATTGTTATGAGAGACTTACTGATAAGAATCTCTATACCACTGCTTGGGTGATAATCACAACTTTCTAGTATGCTCTTGACACGGTCGACATACTTTTCCCCTTTGAAGTAACATGCAATATCTAGAAAAATGTTTTTCTCGTTTTCCTGTAGTCCATCAAAACTTATTTTAAGTGTATCCATGATTTCTTTCTTGGGGTTTTTTCTTAGACTACTCAGAGTACTTTTCCAAAAATCTACATTTTTTCGACATGATAAGGATGGACCCAAAACTTCAAGAGCTAAAGGAAGGCCATTAGCATATTGTATAATCTGTTTGGAAAGCTCCACAAAACCTTGTAGAGGGAGGTCATTCTCGAATGCTTTCCAACTAAAGAGTTGGAGAGCTTCAACTTCATCCAATTTTTTAGCCCTATATATTTCATCTTCAGCCAATCCACATTTTATCAACACATCCCTATCTCTTGTTGTTATAATGATTATACTCCCTCCACCAAACCAATTCCGCCGGTTTGCCAATGCCTCTAATTGTTGGGTCTGATCCACATCATCAAGAACTACTAAAACCTTTTTATGACAAAGTCCTTGACATATCGCATTACTTCCTCTTTCAATGTCCCTTATGACAATACTGTTCTTCATCAAGATATCAGAAAGGAGTTGTGTTTGTAAAGGAACTAGACCGCCTCTTGCACTTTCTTCCCTAACATTGGCAATAAAGCTACTAGCTTCAAATTGACTGGAAATTCTGTCATAAACGGCACGTGCAAGAGTTGTCTTGCCGATACCGCCCATCCCCAATATCCCGACGAAGCGAACATCATCCGGCCCAATATTTAAATACGAATTTATCATTTCCTCTACACGAGAGCCTATTCCAACAAGCTTCTTGGAAACAGCCGAGACTACGGAATTTAATTTAGCATTATGAATCATTTCGGCAATCTCTTGAATAGCCGTTGACTCATCCCTGCAAATTAAGAAGATTGAAAAAATAATTTTCATTGACATACACACACACTGTTAATGTGCTGTAGCAGTGTTGACATTAGCATAAACCAATGTAGTGAGCTGTGTTGTAATCAATTGGTATGCATATATGCTATATATATGCTGTAAAGCTTTTAACTCCCCAGACTTTCTGCTCTCTTTTCTTTCCAAAATTCTACTGCAACATTCCTTCTCTGTGTGCTGAGAAGAAGGTAACTCATCTACATCACTAACACTAGAATATCTGCAAAATTTTATAGCAATAATTCTTGAATAATTTTTTCTCTGCGTTCCCTTCCTAGTGTCACATGACAGTACCAGAAAAAGGGTGACTCTCATATTTTATACAAAAACGATAACAATTAAATCCAATAAGAATATAATGAGTAATACTAGATATAAATCTCAAATAGACAAATTTCATGCAAGTCCTTTGTATAAAAAGTGAGTCCCACTAAAAATGAATAGTTTTTTTTTTCCACTTTTTCAAGTTTGGTTCACTTTTTTTATGAAAGCTTACGTGAGATTTGTCTATTTGAAATTTGTAAAAATTATTTCTAATTATAATAAATTATTTATGTTGTTAAAGTTACTCGACTAGTATAAATTAAGTACCCATGAAATTTCACTACAATAGAATGTGTAGTACTTACTTTTGTCTTGGTATTTTGAGTTTGTGGGTGTGTGTAACAATTCACAATAGAAAAATACTTTACCCACAAAAAGAAAAAATATATATACCAATATGATCACTTTAATTTGTAATCAAAAGGAAAAAAATAAAAAATAAAGACAACCTGCAGGCAATTATAAGTTAAGGTTAAAATCTATTCCCCCAGAAATTAGCATTACTCATGCAATCTGGTAAACTATTGATCAAGAGGGGATCAACCCTTAGCTCTGCCGGCTCATCTTGACTGGAACTTACTTTTACACATGAATGAATGTCATGCACGTTGATTCGTTCTTAATTGGCAAATTAAGCAACTCTAACATGAATATATGTCATCTTCATGTACTAGTTTCCGTAGAAGATAATGATAAAGTACTACTGGAACCGAAACATAATTATTTTCCAAAATCAGGTTTCTGAAGATGATCTAGAACGTAATTAAACTATTTACCTATCGCATAAATCCCATCCGGCGATATTGCCCACTTGATGCAAAGCAGATCTCCATGTTTGCAGATCATCTACGTCAATCCTGGGATCATTTCCATGTTTATCAAAAGCTTCTGCAAAAGTACCTTTCTGATTTCTCACGTGAGAAGGATCCACGTGATAGAAAATTGGCAAAATTATCAACCTCGTCTTTTTCATGCATTCAATGATCTCGGCGAGTTCAGTTAAGCACCACCTCGAAAAAGCGTAGTTTGGTGAGAGAATGACGACCGCATACATGGAGTTTCCAATTGCATTCAAGAGTTCTTGAGATATATATTTTCCTCTCTCAAGTTCTTCGTCGTCCCTAAAGGTAGAAAGGCTTATTTGTTTCAAAGCAGTATACAAATGGGCGGTAAAACCCTTGCGGGTGTCCTCGCCATGGAAACTGAGAAAAACATCCCATTGAGGCAAAGAAGAAGAAGAAGAAGATGAAGGGGATGTTTGAGTGGTTGGAGAGTACGCCATTAATTCGAAACTTACAGGGCCATGTTTGCAGATTTGGTTAACAACAATAAGAGATGATCTTTACTCTCCCATGACTTGATCTTGTGCTATGTGTGTACTATAGCACCTTGAAGATAAAGTACTGATTAATTTCATTTCAGGTGACGATAAATAAAGGCAAGTTCAGATTGCTTTTAGTTACACAAAAAAAAGTTCAGATTGCTTTTGAAGATTCTGTCAGAAAGAAAAATAATAAAGAAGATTGTTTTGAAGATAAAGAAAATGATGGAGCTTTGTTTCAAAAAAAAAAAAAAAAAAATGATGGAGCTCCAGCTCCCAGGAGCTACCCGTGGGCCCTCACATTTTTTAATTAATTAATTATTTTTTATTTGGTAATTAAAGAAATATTTTTTAATAATATTATAATTTTTTAAAAAAAATAATTAAAAATAAATATTAAAAATGAAATTTCCATTTTTATTAACGGTAGCCCCCGACAGCTGGGACCGGTAGACAGCACGATCCCCCCTGGAATTTTCCTCCGATTGGACTAGAGTACGACTTGATATTTTTTTAAAGATGTTGTGATTTTTATAAAAATAAAATATTTAAAAATATAAAAGTAATGAATAAAAAAAAGAGAAAGTAAAAAAATTAGATGGTCTTGTCGGTAGCCAACCTCGTACTTTGGGTGTAGCACTGCTCATATCGGGAATATAAAATTAAGAGAAATATTATTTTTACGTGAGTTTTATTACATATAAGTAAAGTCGTGCACTAATTTACGTATCAATACTGATTTCTTCATATTTAAAATTTAAATTAACACTGTTTTTAATAAAATTTATTTTTTGACCAATTACATCAAATTAGTGTACAAATTAGTGCACAATCATGCTTGCAACTAAATTTTTCCTTCTTACATATAGGGCTGTTGACGAGACTCTGACAGTTTTTTATTTTTAATTGTTTTACTTAGTAATTAATATTTTTTTAATAATATTATGATTTTTTTTAAATATTTAAAAATGTTAAAAAAATCCATAAGAAAAACACCTCTGGCCATCTTGAAATATTATTGCTTCTTCTCACTAGTGCTTAAGATCAAGGCACAGCTTTGAATTGATAACTAAATTTTTATTTTAGTATTATAGATTTTTCAAATTTTTATATAAAATATAATAAATAATTTAATTTTTTCAAATTTTAACTCAAATTTTTAAAATTTTAAAACAATAATACTATTAAAATATAATATTTTATTCAACTTTTAATTTTTATTTTAAACTAAAAATTCTCATTTCAACGTCCAAGGTTTCTTTACCAAACTTATTGACTCTGAACGCATGCATGCATAGGTTTGGACAAAGTTTTAGCCAAAATTTAGTTAATATAATATTTTTATTTTTTTTTATTTTGACTATCCTTTCAAATTAAAACTTGAATCTCAGATTGAATTAGTCATCTTATTGATCTCTCTATTAATAAAATATTATTATTAGTATTTTTATCTAGCTACTGTTAGACCTTTAGTTTTCCTAGAAAACTTTTGTCTTCCTTAAGGTGGTTCACTTCATCTAAGATGATACACTTCATCTATCAAACATAGGTAATTGCCTTTCATATATAAAGTGGTGACCCTTACTATTTTTTGATGGATGAAATAATGAGGGAAGCCTAAAGGTTGTAGGAGTAATAAATGAGGGTCCCTAGTCTTGCCTATATAAAGGGGCTTGTGTTTTCCATTAGAACCATCCCAAAAGTTCTAAGGCAAAGGCTAGAAGTCCCTTCCCTACAAAGTCTCTACTTTCTTTTGAGTTCTCAAGCACAAATGGCTGGAGGTAAAAGATCCTATAATTTTTTAAAGTTATTTTCTATCATTTGGTATCAGAGCGGTTGCCTTTCAGTTTTGTGTTTGAATTATTAGCATTTCACTTTGTTCATGGAGTGGGCTTTTGAAATCCAGTTATGTTCCTTGTTTTATTTTATTAGCATGATCAATATTTTTTATTTGTCATAATCTATGTCATGAGGAGAAAAAGCCGGGTCATGATTTCAATTTTTAGTTTTATACATATTGATGGGCCTTTGGGCTAATTTACAGTTTTTTTTTTTTTAAAGGAGATGTCCAGTTGTATTTCTTTTAATAATGAAGGTAATACCACAACATCCTTATTATTTAAAAGAATACATTTAAAAAAAAAATGGAATCTCATTGTAATTAAATCATAGGATTTAAGTATTTATCCCTACAGGGAAATTTTTAATTTTTGTGATTTAATTAGTATAAGAAAATGATTTTCGGTATTGACAGTAAAATTTATCTTCTGCCTACAGGTGTGGATAGTTTTATTTGTTAATATTTGGAATAATTTGTCTTATAAATAAAGATAAGTAAATTTATACTGTTATGCAACCTTTTCCCACAGGAAGGTTAAAATTTACTTGAATTCATAGCATTAAAGTTTTTATTGGTTTTGCAGCTGTTGTACCACAATCCTTAGCTGATGATGTTTATTTTATTCCAATGCTTGATGGCACTAATTTTTCTGACTGGAAAGATTCGGTTCAATTTACCTTGGGGTATATGGACCTTGACTATGCACTCCGTGTGGAGCAATCACCTGCTGCCACGGATACGGATGCACAGGAAGTTATTGAAAATCGCCAATGGTGGGAGCGATCTAATCGCCTAAGTCTAATGCTCATAAAGTCTCGCATGAGTAAGAGCATTAGAGGTTTTATTGGTGATTGCACTACAATTAAGGAATTAATGCAGGCAATTGAGGAACAGTTTGTTCGCTCTGATAATGCTTTAGCTAGCACTCTTATAAGACAATTCACTACTAAAGTCTTTGACAGTTCTAAGGGTATGCGTGCATACATTACAGAAATGAGAGACATTGTTTCTCAACTTAAGGGCTTAAAGATAGAGATATATGAGTCATTCTTAGTCCATTTCATCCTTGACTCACTGCCATCTGAGTATGGACCTTTCAAGATCTCTTATAACACACATAAGGAAAACTGGTCAGTTACGGATCTTCTGACCATGTGTGTGCAAGAAGAAGAAAGGATGAAGCATGATCGACCTGAAAGTGCAAATATGGTCGTGAATGATAAAGTTAAGACCGAGAATGGCCAAAGTGGACCTCAAAAGAAAAGGAAGCATAATGTGCCATCAAAATCCAATGGATCTAATGGCAAAAAGGTTACCTGCTTCTTTTGCAAGAAAGAGGGACATGTTAAGAAGAGTTGCATCAAGTATAAAGAGTGGCTTGAGAAGAAAGGTAGCTCTATATCTCTTGTGTGTCATGAATCTTTTTTCATTGATGGTCCTAAAAATTCATGGTGGATTGACTCTGGTTCTTCAATTCATATTGTGAATACATTGCAGGGTTTTCTCACAAGAAGGAAACCAACAACAGGTGAACTTTGGGTTTTCACCGGAAATAAAGGGCGTTCACAAGTTGTTGCAGTTGGAGTTTTTAGAGTAATTCTCAAATCGGGACATGTTTTGGATTTAAATAATGTTTTTTATATTCCAGAATTTTGTAGAAATTTAATTTCTATTTCCAAACTTGTTATCAAAGGATACAGTTTCCTTTTTTAGAATGTTATGACTGTTTTTAAGAATAAAATTCCTGTTGGTTCTGGAATTTTAGTTGATAACTTATTTAAATTAAATATTCATCCCGATTTTGAAGAGAATTATCTCTCCCTGCATTCAGTTGGCATTAAGAGAAACCTTTTGAATGAAAAATCTTCTCTACTATGGCATAAGAGATTGGGACACATCTCTATATAGAGGATTAGACGGTTAGTAAAAGAAGGGGTCCTACAGGATCTTGATTTTACTGACTTCAAGAATTGTGTGGACTGCATAAAGGGTAAGCAGACCATCAATAATTCTAAAGGTTCAAGAAGGAGCTCAAATGTTCTTGAGATTATAAACACAGATATCTGTGGACCATTTTCAACCCCTTGCTTGAATGGTCAGAGATATTTTATCTCATTTATTGACGACTATTCTAGGTATATGTATCTTTATCTTCTGAATGAGAAGGCTCAAGCACTAGATGTTTTCAAAGCCTATAAAGCAGAAGTAGAGAATCAAAGTGAAAAGAAAATCAAGATCGTAAGATCTGATAGAGGAGGGGAATATTATGGTAGATACACAGAACATGGACAAATTAAGGGTCCATTTGCAAATTTCCTTCAAGAAGAAGGCATTGTTGCCCAATATTCAATGCCTGGCACACCATCACAAAATAATGTTGCAGAAAGAAGGAATCGTACGCTAATGGATATGGTAAGGAGCATGATTAGTAAATCTAATATGCAACTTTCCTTGTGGAGTGAAGCTCTTAAAACTGCATTGTATATATTGAATAGGGTTCCATCCAAATCTGTCTCTAAGACACCTTTCGAGTTGTGGAAAGGGTGGAAACCTAGTTTAAATCATATACACATATGGGGTTGTCCTGCTGAAGTTAGGATTTATAATCCTAACATAAAAGAAGTTAGATCCAAGGACAACTAGCGGTTTCTTTATTGGATATTCAAATAACTCCAAAGGATATAGATTTTATTGTCCCAATAATAGCTCTCGAATTGTCGAATCTAAAAATGCAAAATTTTTTGAGGATGTTGAACCTAGTGGGAGTGTGAATCCTCAAGAGGTCACTTTTGAGGAAACACTTGAACATGCTACTTTGCCTTCTTTTGGAGAAAAAATGGTTGTCTTAAGGCAAAATAGATCGCAAGATCATATAATGACACAAATTCAAGTACAGCATGTCCCCGTAAATGAGGTTCAATCTGAAGTTATTCCGCATTTACAGTCTGAGCCAATTGAGTCATCTTCAAATGATGAAGTAATGGCTCTAAGAAGATCCTCAAGAGTACGTAGGCCTGCTATTCCAGATGATTACATTGTATACCTAACTGAGTCTGATTTTGACATTGGACTTTCGGAATATCCAATTACGTTTTCACAAGCCATGAGTGGAGATAAATCTACATTTTGGTTGGATGCCATGAAAAATGAGTTAAAATCCATTTATAAGAACCAAGTCTGGAATCTCGTCGAATTACCAGAAGGGGCGGCAACAGTTGGCTGCAAATGGGTTTATAAAACCAAACGAGATTCTTCTGGTAATGTCGAACGATATAAGGCTAGACTTGTCGCTAAAGGATTCACTCAGAAGGAAGGCATTGATTATCATGAAACCTTCTCTCCGGTCTCTAAGAAGGATTCGTTGAGGATAATCATGGCTTTAGTAGCTCATTTTGATTTAGAGTTACATCAAATGGATGAGAAAACGGCTTTTCTTAATGGGGATCTTGATGAAGTAGTATACATGAAACAACCTGAGGGTTTCAAGGACGACAGTCAGAAAGTATGTAAATTGAAGAAGTCTCTTTATGGACTAAAACAAGCTTCCCGTCAATGGTATTTAAAGTTTCACAAGATTATTATCTCATACGGTTTTATCGATAATCTTGTTGATCAATGTATATACCTTAAAGTCAGTAGGAGCAAATATATTTTCTTAGTCCTATATGTAGATGATATTCTTCTTGCAAGCAGTGATTTGGGATTGTTACATGAGACTAAACAATTTCTTTCCCAAAACTTTGAAATGAAGGATATGGGTGAAGCCTCTTATGTCATTGGCATAGAGATTCACAGAGACAGGAAACAAAGAGTCTTAGGACTGTCTCAAAAGGCCTACATTGAAAAAGTTTTACAGAGATTCGGTATGCAAGATTGTAAAGCCTCTGAAGCTCCCATAATCAAAGGTGATAAATTTCATAAAGGACAATCACCTGAAAATGCATTGGAACAAGAGCAGATGAAAAGTGTGCCTTATGCATCTGCAATGGGTAGCTTGATGTATGCTCAAGTTTGTACCCGTCCAGACATATGTCTAGCAGTTGGATTATTGGGTCGCTATCAAAGTAACCCAGGACTTCAACATTGGATAGCTGCAAAGAAGGTGATGCGATATTTGCAAGGAACCAAGAATTACATGCTAACCTACAGGCATACAGAAAATTTGCAAATGGTTGGCTATTCAGATTCAAATTTTGCCGGTTGTGTAGACACCAGAAATTCTACTTCTGGATATATCTTTCTTCTTACTGAAGGAGCTATATCTTGGAAGAGTACGAAGCAATCTATAGTTGCTACGTCTACTATGGAGGCAGAATTTATTGCGTGCTATGAAGCAACGACACAAGCCATATGGTTGAAGAATTTTATCTCTGGTCTTAAAATTGTCGATTCCATTCAAAGACCAATAAAGATTCTTTGTGATAACACCGCTACAGTGTTCTTCTCAAAGAACAATAAGAGCGGAAGCAGAAGCAAGCATATCGACATAAAGTATTTAAGTGTGAGAGAGAGCATCAAATATAATGTGGTGTATATTGAGCACACCAGTACAGATTTGATGTTAGCTGATCCAATGACCAAAGGTTTACCGGTAAAACAGTTTCAGGGTCATGTGGATCGTATAGGCCTAACTAAAGTGTAATCTCTCATGTTACTGTATATTTCACAAAGAATAAAGTTGAATTCTGTTTCAGTTTTGCGCATAAAGTAACGAATTCATCATATCCATTGGGTGATTAAGTTGGACCCGAATGACTTTTAATAGTTGTTCATAAAGTATTTTAAGGGATACTATGTATTGTGACACATGGAAGGGAAATGTTCATTATAAGGAGCAATACCACCATGGTTCGTATATAGGATATCTTGACAAAATTAAGGGCATTATTTTGGCCATTTCAGTTTTACCTATTAAGTGAACAAAGTGGGAGAATGTTAGACCTTTAGTTTTCCTAGAAAACTTTTGTCTTCCCTAAGGTGGTTCACTTCATCTAAGATGATACACTTCATCTATCAAGCATAGGTAATTGCCCTTCATATATAAAGTGGTGACCCTTACTATTTTTTGATGGATGAAATAATGAGGGAAGCCTAAAGGTTGTAGGAGTAATAAATGAGGATCCCTAGTCTTGCCTATATAAAGGGGCTTGTGTTTTCCATTAGAACCATCCCAAAAGTTCTAAGGCAAAGGCTAGAAGTCCCTTCCCTACAAAGTCTCTACTTTCTTTTGAGTTCTCAAGCACAAATGGCTAGAGGTAAAAGATCCTATAATTTTTTAAAGTTATTTTCTATCAGCTACTTCTCAATGCATACTATTTTTATTAATTTTTTAAATAAATTTTATTACTCTCATTCTCAAAACATCCTATATTTTACTATCTATTATTTCTCTATTTTATTAAAATAATTTTTTTTATTATTTTTAACTCATTTATTTTCACATTTTTTAACTACTGATTATTTGTCAGCTTCCTTGTGTTTTCGAGAATTTATCTCTAACGAGATTTTTAGAAAAATTTAAAATTATTTATTTCTGCAAATGGTAATATTTTCAAAATAATTTTGTAATAATAAATTTTCATCTTATTATTATAAATTTTTTAAATTTTCACATAAAACATAATGAACAATTTAGCTTTTTTAAATTTCAACTCAACTTTTTTAAATTTTAAAATAATAATAATATTAAAAAATAATTATATTAAGATAGTTGATTTAAAATAATAATTTTTATATATTATTGAGAATTTGAAGTTTATATATATACTATTAAATATGATTTTATGTGATAAAATATAACTTTTACAATTTTAAAATTATTTCCTATTTTACTCAACCGAATGTGGAATGAAATTTGCCCAAAATTAATCACTATGCCTCGTACTTTGTCAAACTGACGGTATCTAACCCAAAAAGGATGTTAGAATCACCATGCCTCGTACTATTGATTGAGGGGTTATCGACGACGGTGTTACTCTTAGTTGACCGAAACACTCACCAAACAGTTCAAAATTTTTTCTTTTCCTTTTTTTTTTTAATTTCTTTTAAATTCTTTAAATATTTAAAAAAAATAAAAATGAAAAATTCAATAAAAAATATTTATTTAACTATGAAGTAAATAAAATACAAAAAGTAAAAAAATAAAAACCTACAGTTGCTACTTTGGAAAAGTAATTCCCTTGACATCGAGGGTAATGCTAGGATCCAACTGGGCGATTCGGTTCAAGCATCTCACTCACTTTTAATTTTTTTTTCACGTAATAATTAAGAAAATATTATTTAATAATATTGTGAATTTTATTTTTTTAAAATATTTAAAAATGTTAAAAAATAATATGAAAAAAAAACATTTTTAAATATTTTTTAAAGAATTTTTTTAACACCTTTAAATATTTTTAAAAATTGAAAAAAATTTATAATATTATTAAATAATATTTTTTAAATCATTACATAAAAATACTAAAAAAAAAAAAAATTTGAAGCGGAATAAATGAAGGGGGATCCGTATGATTTTCCTGACATAAAAAGGAGGGAGTGAAAAAGTGGTCAAAAGTGGCCAACTGTGCAACGTGTAAAGAAAAAGGTACAGCAGCATATGATATGCCTTTTGAAAAGGTATGATTATAGAATTTTGTTATATATAAGTAAAATCGTGTATTAATCTGTGTATCAATACTGATTTCTGTATACTTAAAATTTAAATTAATACTGTTTTCAATAAAATTTATTTTTTGATTAATCACATCAAATTAGTGTACAGATTAGTATACAATTATATTTGCAACTAGATTTTTTTCATAATTATATGATATGGAAAAGTCTAAGGGTGCCAAAATTTTTTTTTAATGGTTAAGAAAAAACTGTTTAATATTATTATAAATTTTTTATATATTTTTAAAATATTTAAAAGTATTAAAAATGATTTAAAAAAAATAAAATGTTTTTTTGGCTTAACGGTGGCTTCTAGTGGAAGCCACAAGCGGTGCCTGTAGCACCCGCTCTAATTATATTTATAATCATGTTGTGTAAGTGCAGTACAATTTAAAAAAAAAATAAATTAATATGAGATTTATATAAAAAAATTAATTTTTTAATCGTGAATTTTACTATTTTTCAAAACGATTACATGGCATTTACACACTTTATAAGTGTACGTAACATTATTTTTTGAAAAGTTGCCTGAAAAGATCAAACGTTTTATCTTCTGTGTGAATTAAGACATGAGAAATTCTACTTGAAATCGGATTGGAAAACCACGCGCAACCAGATACTGCTTTGGATAAAAAAAAATTTAATTTTTTTAGATTTCTCTTCTTTATTTGGTTCTTCTCTCTCTCTCTCTCTCTTTATTGAGACTTTGTGCAGGTTTCGCACAGGGACATCTACGTGGATAATTAAACGGTGTGTTTCACACAAAATTTCATCCAACGAGATCTCACTCTCCGTAGAAGTTCCATTCAAATCGATGAGCTCCTCTTCCATCTCCCTTCTTCTTCCATTTTCTGATATTTCCCAAACCTTTTTTGTATTTCTGAGACCTAACCTCTGCAATGTTGTGAAAACAATGACAATAAAGTAAAAATAAATACGAAAGAGAGATCAATCACACACGATACAAAGATTTACGTGGTTCGGCAAATTTCCTACGTCCATGAGAGCTGCAGAGGATTTTTATAACTTGAGGAATCACAATACAATGGTGTGGGTAATTACTATTCGCACTGTACGACCATATGTTATAAAATAACATATTTATAGTCAAACGGCGGAAAAAACCTTAAATCAATGTAAAAGCAATGTTCGCTCGAGCAATGTGTCGAGCGCGTGTTGAGTGAAGCTCCTTCTCGCTTCTGCTCGAGCTCACTATCGAGCTGTATTCGAGCAGACCTCTCTGACTTGCTTCCACAGTACTCAACAATTCTCCCACTTGGAGACTGGTACACTCACTGTATTGCTATCTTCCTTAAACATGATATCCTCCACCTTTGCAACTCATTGCCCCTGTCTTCATGCTATAAGACCAACTGAAGTCGCGCACAACTTCAGTTTCTCAAGTGTAACACCCTTTTTCAACATATCAGCAGGGTTCTTGCTTTCACAAATATTCTCAAGTAATAATTGTCTGTCATCTAACAATGATCGTATGAAGTGATACCTGATCTGAATGTGCTTGGTCCAGGAATGAAATGCTGGATTCTTGGCAAGGAATATAACACTCTGACTATCACTGTAGAGAGTGCATTTCTGATTCTTTTTACCCAATTCCTCCAAGAAGCCTTGTAGCCATATCATCTCATTTGCAGCTTCTGACACTGCAATGTACTCAACTTCTGTAGTAGACAAAGAAACTGTTTTCTGTAGATTAGAACCCCATGACACTGCAGTACCACCAAGAGTATAAACCAAGCATGTGGTACTCTTTCTGCTATCAATATCTCCAGCTAAATCAGCATCAACATAGCCCTGCACCTCTAAGGTCTCTCCTGAGAAACACAAGTACATTTCTGAGGAGCCTTTTAGGTACCTCAAAATCCATTTCACTGCTTCCCAAGGTTGTTTTCTTGGGTTACTCATGTATCTACTCACAACTCCCACTGCAATATTTTTAGAGCTCATTAAAATATTAAAATTGTGTTAATTTAAAAACAAACTTATCTAATAATACTGGAAATATCTCCTATAGATATTTTCATAATAATTAAAATATCCGTAAGCTTTAAAATATTTATCTTATTTTGAAATCCGCTGGATCACTTTCAGAACACGCCATCGAGTTACAATACGTAGCATAAGGCTCAGCACGTAGATCGAGGCTCATACTTAAAGAAGAAGAAAGCAGGAGCGGATATCACAAGTTTGGGTCTTCGGTCTCATGGGCCTATGAATACAGAGAAAGAGTAGGAAAGGGTGGCCTTAGGGTGGTCCGGGGAACCTCCAATACTTGATTTAGCGATAATCCTAAGATAATATGGGGAGGGGAGAATATATCAAGTAAAATGTTTAGATGAGAATATGATTCCTTTAGCTGATGGCCGAGGGTCCTTTTATACCCAGCCCTGAGGGCCGGACGACTATACCTTGTGGCTTGGGCCGAGGGGTGTCCCCTTTGGTTCCCTCTGCTATACTTCCATTAATGTGGCGTGGTCCTCTAGATGAAGTAATTAATGTGGCGTGATCCTTTTGATGAAGTAATTAATGTGATTTCCTAGTGAGTTTATTTAATGCGGTGTGACCTTTTGGTGTTGTTCTGGAGTCTCGTCCCTTCCCTCTGGTGTGCTTTCCTCCCTTTTTTCGGTTTGACCTCCTGCACTTTCTATGTTATGTCCCATCCTAACTCAGATAGATATGCCCGACTTACATGGTTTGCGAGTCTCGGTTGGGTCACTGAAGGGCTCTGTGCGCCTGGGTTCGGCTTTTCGGACCCCGATGTTTTGGGGTGGTCTTCATGGGCTTGAGGCCAAATTCACCCTAGTAGGGCCACCTGGGTGATTTTTTTCAATCTAGTTTTCCGTGGTCATATGCTCTCGATTAAATCGAGAGAGGTATGACTTGAAGCTTTCGTTGTCCTGCTACTTTACCATCAGGAGGTAGGCGGCCGAGCGCCTCCTTTTTTGACTCACCATGAACTGCCTTAGGAAGAGATGAGCTAGCTTGCCAAAGCTGTCCACAAATCCTAGTGGCAGGGACCCAAACCAGGCCCGTGTTGCCCCTTTGAGAGTTACGAGAAAGCTCGACTTGCAACCTCTCCTGAGAATCTGTGTAGGGTCATGTGGCCCTTAAACGTCTCTAAGTGTTCCAATGAGTCCTTAGACCTATCGTACCCCTCCATCTTGGGGACTTAAATTTGGGCGAGAGAGGAATTGCCATAACTCCCGGGCTGTATGTCAGGTCTGTGCCAGAGAGTAGCTTGTCTACAGAGGACGACGCACCCATTTGCATACCATCTCTGCATACTAATCCCAGAGCTCTTGAAGCTCAAGGTGCATTTTGCGTCATTCTTCCTCGGTCGTGGCGATCTCAGGGATGCGTCATGACTTGGCGTGCTTGTTGTTGCTGGGCTAGGCTTCCCCTGCCAGTTCTTCATTGGTTTGCCTTAGAGTGGTGTTTTCTTGGCGACGTTCCTACCTCCTCCATCAATTTCTTTATTGTGTCGCTCATCTCTGTGAGTCTTCCTCCATTATTTTGTTCTGTTCTCCTTCTCTCTACACGTTTGGGACCGCGTCGTTGCCGGAATACAAAGGACATGCTTCTATAGGAAGAATCCCTAAGACGACGCCACTGTTAGTGTTGTGTTTCTCCCACAGATCGCTCATTCACCTGCATCTATGAAGAAGTTAGGGCTATGGGTTGGTGGAGGTCGCCTCTGATGCCAAAGTCAGTATATGATTCTCTGGTGAGGACTATGAAAGCTTGAGTATAAAATATGTTTGAGCCACTCTCCTTGTTAGGGGAGGGGATATAAATACTTGGTTGCGGGCGATCCTTGGGAAGGGGATCATGGATGTGTTGATCCGTACTCGGGTCATATGTCCCTGCCAGTTTCCTGCTGTGCAACATCCAAAATTGATTGTGATGACCATTGACAACCCAGGAGGCACGTCTTTGCGTGCCCACCCTCGGACTTTGTTAAATGCAATGTGGCTCCTCGTTGTGGGGTGCCCATCTTCGCTCTTCATTAAATGCGGCGTAACCTTGGTTAGATGCATCCACTGCTTAGGCCTGTCCAGCCTTTAGGCTTTAGGGATAGGGATTATCCTTGACCTTGCGTACTAGGGTGTTGACCAGTAGTGGCGTCAAACAATCTGCCTTACAACCGCTAGCCAGCGCGTGTTACCTAACTGCTTCTCCTCCCAGGTTTCCTAGGCTAGCCTGGCCTGGCCCACCCCTTGTCCTCGGGTCCTAGAACTACTCGAGCCTCTTAGGCTAGACCAGTTTGGCCTGGCCTAGCTCTGAGGATTACTCCCCTCACAGTTCCAATGGGCGCTAAACACTTCAACTGAAAAGGCCCAAATTGGTGTCCTTTAGAATCTATTATGAACATCAACCAAAACAAAAAGATACTAAGATATAAAAGAGATAGAAATCTGAATATAGAAGGAAATTAAGAATGAAACTGTAATGGATATTAGATTGGGATAATAGTCATAGCTTGGGGTTGATCAAGGCACTCCAATTCCTCCATCAAAATCAAGCCAAACAACATTCAAAATTTTTTTGCAAACCACTACCTCTAGTTTATATACCCCTCCTAATTGACAACAGCCAAATTAAGGTCATGGGCGAATTTCTACACACAATAGCTAAGGCCATGGGCTACTAGAACAACTTAGCAACTCAAATAAAACAAAAGGGTAACAACTTAGATAGAGGCCCATCAAGCCCGACCCAACTTAATTGGGTTCATTTCGTTGTCCACCCCTTAAAAGAACATTTTCCTCAAAGTTGAGGGCAAGAGGAACCTAGTATAGCCAAGGAGACAAGAGCAAATGAGCCAATAGAAAAATCCTTAACAATCACAGCAGTGGTTTTCCTGATAGCATGTGCTCTTGATAGCATTAAGAGAAAAAAATTCTCAAATACAGCTTGGTAGTAGTAGACTTCCTTTGTCACATGAGTGTTTTCAAGTAAATAAAGCTTGCATGCATCAATGTAACATCTACTACTTGTTTGTTTTCTTGATCCTTCAAGTCAACATTTAACATTTCTATGAAGAACCCAACATTTATCCTTGTACTTGCTCTTCAATAATCATTTGAGCATCTCCTTCTACATGGATCTTCTTATCTCCCCTGCTTTTGGCAAGATTTCAAGCTAGATGAGCTACTTCCAGCTCTACCACGTATGGATTTTCTGAACATTATCTTTTTGTCCACATTTCTCTTATAACTCCATTGTTGTTTTTGCATACTGCTGCTACTATAGACCCATTCTTCTCCTACTACATATCCATTCTTCTCTACTGCTCAATCGAAATTGATCTTCCATTTTGCTGGTGCTAGGAAATTCCATCTCCTTCTTTTTTTCATATTTCTCCTTCCAAGCTTGTAAGTGCTCCTCAATTTGCTTCTTGACATTCCTTGCTATATTAATTGCATCCAAGTATGTGCCTTTGTAGACTGCTTGGTTTCTATTGAAGCATATATTGTCTAGAAAGATTGTAGCATATATTGTCTAGAAAGATCATTGCACAAAGCAAAAACTTAGGTTCCTTTAGCTTCTCCATTCTTAGCTTTCTAAGTCCACTAGTTGTAAGCAAGCTCCAACATGACAAGGAGTTCATATTCTCTGAACCACAACGCATTTTTACAAAAACAATATTCAAGCACTCTTCATAGAGCCCATTATTTGCAAAGCCTGAGATCATTGTCATCCAAACTATGGAATAATAATTATAAGTGGCCACTAAAATATAATTTGGACAACTTAATTCCTCATGATGTTGTTTTCCTCTGTCAAAAGACACAAGATTTGTTCCTCTATCAAATGGTATTCCCAAAGTTTTAGAAAATTTATCCCACACAATCCAAAAACACCCCCAAGTGACAATATATCAAGCAGTCGAGGTGCACTATCCACCCGTTCATCCAATTTATCACCAACATTTAAAAGAGATTCTTTCATATGTTCTCAATATTCCGTTCTACTTGTTTAAGGTCGATAAAGACGAAGGTTGAAAGTTAAGATGAGATAGTTTTAGATCAAAGTTGAATAAAATATTGTTAGAATGTTATTTTTTAATATTATTATTGTTTTGGAATTTGAAAATTTTGAATTAGGATTTAAAAATGTTGAATTGTTTATTATATTGTATGATACTTTGAGGAAGTTGTGATGATGAGATAAGATAAGATAAGATGAGATGAGATGAAATACTCTCTCAATCCAAACGAACCCTAAATCTGTTCCCTGCATCTATTCTATCTACAAGTGCTCTAGCATAATCTTCAAGACCAGTAGTGAATAGAACAAGCTAATCTATTCCAAAAGCTCTTGCAAGCCAGGATGTTCAAACATAGTCACATAATTGAACTATTCTTTTCCTTCAAAATCCTTGGCTGAGGGTACACATTGGATCTTGAACCACTTCAACCCTGCATCTATTGCTTGATCACAAACAATGGCAGGCAAGCTAGAAGTTTCATATGAACACACTAGAGTTTCGTCCAAGTCAAGAACTACTTGTAAAATGAAATATGCAAAGGAATCTCACCCACAGCTACATCTTCGGAGCTCACAATCTCCATGATGGGAGCCTTGAAGTCTACTGTCCTAACTGGGGTATCAGAGTCATCGGTGAATTTATTATCATACAACTTGCTTTCCATTGTCTTGGAGCATTGGATCAAAACTGGGTCTCGTTACTAATGTTTCCTCAACTTTATGGTGGTTTTGCTTGTTGCAGTGCCTTATAGTCATCTTTGTAACTGTTATTGTTGCAATTACAATTTTTGCAAACATTTCTGGTTAACTGATCTTAGGGATATTGATTTTTGAAAGACAAAGTGATTAGGCTCGTGGCTACTCTCCTCGGGTTAACCTTTTTGTCAAATGAGATGGAGAAGGTTTGCTACATCCTGGTTGATAGGGATTGTGATTTCAGAGTAAGGTGGTAATTCATGGGTATTTGACCCTCTGTTTTGAGTACTTTTTTCTTGATAGATTTGCTGTTATGAAGGACTAATTAGTGAAGTGGTTTATGAATAACTATTTAAAATACCAATCATTAAGTGAGTAAGTTGAATCCATGAATATTTTGTGTTCAAACGATGACTTTAAATCATAGGAAGCATATGGAAGTTTCTTTAATAAAAAACATTTAAGATTGGTTCATCTTGGCTTTGCGGTGTTCGGGGCTTGTTCCGAAGGATAGCTTAACCTACTTGTATGAATTATGAGACACTTATTTTTTCAAAAGAGCGTACTTCGCCATTTTCTCACAGTGCCTATGTTTCTTTTTGAAAATTTTCTTTATTTGGGAATGTATTCTAAGGAGGTTGTGATAATAAGATTGTTTTTTATTAGTAATGCTCGGAGAAGATTTTGCAAGATTCCTAGGTACTGATAAAGTAGTGTTTGAGGCTTTGCGGTCAAAATCGTAGTTGTGCAATCACACTTTTATAAAGTCGAGCTTTGATGTAATAAATTTATGCCCTATAAGAGATTTGACATCATAAAAATACCTCATTTAACACCCGGACTTTGAGGTTTCTAATTTAGGAAAGTTTGGGTTTATATTTTTAAAGAGAGAATTAGGGTTGGATCTAAAATTAGGCCTATTAGGCCCAAGCCCAAGTATATATTATCCTTGCCAAACTCATACACTTCATGAAAGTGAGCCCACATATATATTTTTTTTATCGCTAAACAAAATTTTATTTTATTTTGATAGATAATAAGATAATTTATTCTAAATAAATAGGCATAGCTCAACTACACAAGAAGTATATAAGTAAGTACACATAAATACAAACTAAAGCAAAACAGAACTAAGGCAAAATATGTAGGTAAAAATTTTGTTTAGCTAAATACAAGCTAAATTTTTTTTTATTGATCATAAGAATAAGCCGCCCACATATGTTATACCCAAAATCTATGTACTACATGTCTAGTTGCAAGCACAAGTCTAGTCCTACTCCAACTGCAAGTCACCTATTCCTACTCTAACTACAACTCTTAAGCCAAATACAACTCCTATGGTAAACATAATTTCTAAGGCCACCACAACTCCTAGGGCAACTATGACTTTAAATCACATTCAAACACTCCCCCAGACCCACAACACTAGGACTACCACACTCCTTTGACTCTATAACCTCCAAACTCTATTTATAGACCCTATATGAGAGCCTATGTACCATTTCATGAGTCCTAAGTATGGCCCCTTCCAAGCCCCTTACAATACTCTCACCACACCCTAAGCAAGAAGATCAAGATCCAAACCACTTAGCCAAGCCATGTACTCCAACCCAACTGTTTTAGGGAAAGGAGTTGGCTGAAAGTTGACCCAGCAGTTTCCTTTTGTGATTTCTCGTAAGGTTGAAGCTTTCCTAATTTGGTTTGAAGGTCTCATAACAGAGGGGCGATATACACTGGATTTTTTAGACTCGACAGCCCCTTATTTTGAACTTTGTCTGATATTTACAGGGTTCTAAGCTGGCTGCATATCCCTAGATTCTAGGAATGTCCTTGTGAGTTTTACATGTAAAGATTTTCCATGCTCGCTATTATAGGGTTGCCGTAGTGTTTAATGCGGGCTGTACAACTATTTCTAGTGTCAACTTCTTTCCTAATTAGTTCTAAAAAGATTGGCAGCCTCTTATTGGGAAATTCCATGGTAATATTGCAGCCCTTAAATCAGGAAAACTCTCGAATTTTTTATTTTTTATTTTTAATTTTGTTACGATGGTTGCTAACCATCATGGATGGAAATGGATAATTTTAATATGTTAATTACTACTTTTTCCTAACTTTTCTTTAGGCTATTTTCAAGAACAAAATGAGCAAATAAAGTTAAATAGTTGATAAATTATTATATATTTTCAAAACTGGAAACTTTTGGGGCTTGTTTTTTAATTGGAACAAAATAAACGTACAATATTTATTGGTAAGTTGGGCTTTTAACAAAAAAATTGGCCCAATTGTACAAGCCTAGACCAGAATGGACCGATATATAACAGTCCAATCTGGTCTAGACGCACCATTGGCCCGGTCTCGGGGTGGAAAATGGGTGGATTGAAAGTTTCGGTCTAGTCCAAAAATTGCGCTTTGGACAAATCGGACCAAACCAATTACACATCTACCTTGTTGGGCTATGAGTAACCCAATGCTAAATGAAAATCTTGTTGGTTCAAAAGGGACTGCAAAACAGAAAATAGTGAGAGAAAATTTTGTTTCAAGGCGTGTTACAATGTTGCTTTCCTTAAGACAACATTCACCCCCACCAATTAAGGTATGCACATGAGTTATAAGCGAATTTGCCTTCAAGCTATAATGAAACTCAGAACAAGTCTGTTTGTCTAATTGTATTATGCACGCATTAAATTAGACTCAGAATACCTCTAGATTTTACTATTCAACCAAGAGATTAGAAATCTATTCTTTGCAGAATGAACAATTCCTAAAGATAAGTTTTTGAAGAAATGAAATATTTGAGAGAGAGAGAGAGAATTTCGAAATTGAATTTTGAGCTTCTATAGTACTAAAATTCATAGGCCAATGGGTCTATTTATAGAGGGTCAAAGGATGTGAATCATTATTTTATAATCTAATCCGAACATGTATATTAATCATACCTATTTCCAAGTGACAGAAAGGTAGGACCCAGTCCACTGCTCACTGCTTCCTTCCAAGAAGACTGCATGGAGATCCCTAAGTACTGTGACTTTTGCATTTTATTTCCTAAGAGCCAAGTCTAAAGTTTAGCTAGAATCTCACTTTTTGGCCATAGCATCGACTTTTAACTACATGAGTTCATATTAGACTAGCCATCTTAAAGGTAAAATAAGAATATAATATTATATATTTTATTAATTTTTTTTTATATTTTGTAAATACACTTCATATATTAATTAATAATTTTATTAAAAAATAAAATATAGTAATTTATTTCAATGTAGTATTTATATCATTTATTTCAATGTGGTAAAGGGAGAGGAGGAGGTTGATGAAAAGAACAAAATAATTGGATGAAGGGTGAACAATAATTCTCTAACAATGGAGAGCCCCCTTAATTTACTGTATCTTAAGTATTGAGTTTTGAACTTTTAGCTATTCCAATGTGGAAGCCTTTTCTCACATCTAGTTAAAATTTAGACTTGCATTGGTATTTGGCTAGGCCATTGCCGATGCTCTAACTTATGCGCCAAGGTTTGTTTGTGCCTTGGGTCTTAAAAATTATATTAAAAAATTCATTGAAAGAGGTGTGGCTCAAAACCCTTTTCTCTCTAGCGATTGGCGATCGCTGAGGGTTTTCGTATGGTCTTTGCCGCAGCCCCTTTGGGGGGGATGGAAGGAGGTAGCTTCTTGCAGATTGTTGTTGGGCGTTTGGCATCGGATCCAAAGGAGATGGGACGGTTGGCTTCGGCTAGTGATATCGTGATGGCAAAACCGCAACAACTTCCAAATGTTGATCTCCCGATGAGAGAGCCTCGTTTTATTGGAGGGGAGATGTGCTTTATGTACTCTAAGGTAGAGATCCAAAAGTCAGTGGAGCCATTTTGTTTCTAGGTTGCGCTGAAATTCCTGCGAAGGAGACCCTCTCTGGATCATATCAGGGGCTTTATCAAGAATCGATGGGGACTTAAATCCATGCCTATGGTGGGTCAGCTTCGCAATGCTAGGAATGTTCTAATGCGAATGGCTAATGAAGAGGATTTCATTAGTGTGATGGCAAGGGGAAATTCAGACATGGTGGGTGTTCCCTATAAAGTTTGTGGATGGATCTGGAAGGGTTTGTGAGCACGTTCAGCCCCATATTGTCGTCGATCCGAGAGAAAATTCAGTTGAGGATGAGCTGCAGCTGAATGATGAAGTGGGTTTATCGAGGAACTCTGTTTTGGAAGTGGATGTGGCGAATGTTGTAGGTAGTGTGCATGAGCAGATCAATGCTGAACCAAGGGCCAGTTGGTTTGAATTATCTAAACTGGGTTCTGAGAAGGAGAAACGAGAGGTGCTCAATGATGTTACTTCATCTCCTCGTAGTTTGCTGAAAGTTATTGATGAGGCTATAGAATTTGAGTTGTTTCACTTGGCTAAGAGGGGGGTTTTTGTTCGAGGTAGGGAGATGGGTTCTACTGATGTTTTGGAGCACTTCTTTTCAGAGGAGGAAATGGGGCAGGACTGTGAGGTTGTGGCCCAAAAGTGCTATGAATTTGATCCAGAATTGAATGTTCCTTTGATGAAACTTAAAGGGGTAAGGGGGAAAAAAAACCTAACATTACCTTTGACAGGGTGACAAGGTCTACCAAATTAATTTGATGGGTTTGAATTTTTTGGTGTGGAACATTAGGGGAATTCTTTCGTCGAAAAGTAGGCTTCGGCATATTTTAAATAAACATCGCCCTTCGGTGGTGGCGATTTTAGAACCTTTTCTTTTTTCTAATAAATGTGGAAGATGGGCTAAAAGGTTGCATCTCTCGAATTTTTCTAATAATGCTGAATTTGGTGGTAAAGTGTGGCTGTTTTGGGAGGATGGGTTGGAGTTTGAGGTTGTGTCTTGTTCAACTCAAGCTTTGTCAAGTTGGTTTGTTAGTTGTGATATGCGGGTGTTGGTGATAGTGGTTTATGTGAGTTGTTTTCAGATTACGAGATAGGATTTATGGAATTCTTTGAGAGGGATAGATCCGGGTTTAAGGCCATGGTTGGTGGCTGGGGATTTTAATATTATCAGAAGTGATGATGAAAAAATTGGAGGAAGGTTTAGTGCTTCTCGTGCCAAGGCTGATTTTAACAGTTGCATTCAGGATTGTAGTTTGGAATTTGGTAGAGCTTCCATTTGTTGGCCAGAAAATGTCGTGGTGTAATGGGAGGTTGGGTGGTCGACGTATCTGGGCAAGATTGGATAGAGTTTTAGTAAATGTAGATTTTTTATGTCTTTTTTCAGATGCTTGTTTTGAATATTTACCTCGAACTTCTTCCAATCATGAGCCAATGGTAATTTCTTTGAGGCGAGACCGAAGATGTGGTGTTAGATCGTTCAGATTTCAACGTATGTGGGGTACTCATGATGGTTTTTTGGAAGTGGTTCGACAAGTTTGGAATCGACAAGTGGAGGGATGTCCTATGAATAAGATGAGAAAAAAAATTGAAATTGTTGAAAAAAGAATTACAAAAATGGAATGTTGACATTTTTGGGAGAGTTGACGTGGAGTTACAGTCCATTGAAGAGAGTGTTATAGCATTAGAACAGGCGATTATTTCTAACTACTCGCAGGAAAATGAAGAGGAGTTGCTTCGTTTTAAACAGCGTCACATCCAATATCTTTAGAGGGAGGAAATTATGGGCTGTAAAAAATCTCGGATTAAATGGCTTACGGAAGGGGACTCGAACTCAACATTTTTTAATGCCGCTTTGCGAGTTATAAAGAAGAATAGAGTTATTGATCGGATATTGATAAACAATGGGTTGGTTTTGGATTTAGCGGATGAAGTTCATCAAGGGGTTATTGATTTTTTTTTTCTGAGTTACTTACGGCAGTTCCAGTTGAATGGGAAGATTTTGATATGGAGTTAATTACTCCAGTTATTTCTGATCTTGTAAATGAAAAGTTAGTGGAGGCGCCGACGATGGAGGAGTTGAAGGCTGCTCTTCGGTCCATTCCACAGGATGGTAGTCCGGGTCCTGACGGTTTTTCGGCCAGTTTTTTTTGTTTTGGCTTGGAATATTTTTTAGGAAGATTTATTAGCGCTGGCAAGGGATTTTTTTGAAGTTATGCCTTTGTCTTCTTTTTTTTGGGGCTACAAATATTGTTTTGATCCCAAAGGTGGAAGTACCTTGGTCTTTTGCACAGTTTCGACCTATTAGTTTGTGCTCAGTTGTGTATAAAATTTTATCAAAAGTATTGGTAAATCGGTTGGCTCCTATTTTAGTGGGGATTATCTCGCCTGAGCAAGCTGCTATTGTTCGTGGAAGAAGTATTTTTGATAATATGTCATTGGCACAAGAAATGGTGTACAGTTTGAATAGAAAATCTAGAGGTGGTTGAGTGATGATTAAAATAGACATTGCGAAAGAGTATGACCGAGTGAGTATGAGATTTTTTATGGAAGTTTTGAAGAGGTTGGGTTTTTCGGAGAAGTTCAGGTCTATTATTTTTAATTGTATATCATCTTCTGTTTTCTCCATCATGCTTAATGGATGTTTGAAGGGTTTTTTTCGAGCTTCCCGGGGGTTGCGGCAAGGAGATCCATTATCTCCTTATTTATTTTGTTGGAAGAGATTTTGTCTTGCATGTTGCATCGTGATTTTTTATTGGGGAGGATTAAGCCGTTTGAGATAGTTGGAGGCAGAGTGGTTCGCCATCTGCTATATGCTGATGACTTATTACTGTTTTTAAATGGGGGGAGAGCTTCGGTTAGTAACATAATGCGCCTACTGCATGTATATGAGAAGATGTCTAGACAAGAGGTTAGCCCGAGCAACTCTTCTATATTTTTTTCTACAAGATATCCTTTGGCACGGAAACATGTTGTGTTAAGTATAACTAGATTTGAAGAAGGATCTTGGTCGTGTAATTATTTGGGAGTGCCGTTGTATGTGGGCAGGCTTACTCTTTGTATGTTTGAACCGTTATTTGCAAAGGTGGAAAAAATGCTTGAGGATGGAAAGGTAAGTTATTATCTTTTGGTGGAAAGATTGTGCTCTTGAAACATGTGTTAAATAGCTTACCTATTCATGTGCTCTCTGTGTTTAATTTACCTAAAGGAGTGTTAAAGGGCCTTAAGAGGATTTTTGCGAATTTTTTATGGGGGTCGAATGGGGAAGTGAAAAAGCTTAAATGGGTGTCTTGGAGTAAAATATGTTTGCCGGTGGAGGAAGGAGGATTGGGTATTCGAGATCTATCGGATATTCAAGTCTCATTGCTTATGAAGTTTGCTTGGAAATTGTTGAAGGAAGATTCTTTGTGGGCGGATTTTTTTAAGGCGAAATACCTTGAGAATAAACATTTGTTTTCATTAATTTCGTCCTTAAAAGGTTCGCGATTTTGGAAGGGTATTTTACGAGTTCTACCATTAGTTCTTAATAATTCGAGATGTTTAATTCGTGGAGGGGAATCGAGTTTTTGGTTTGATAATTGGTTGGGGGATGGCATGGTTGCTAATTTAGAAATGGTAGTAGGAAATCCAGACTTGAAAATCCGGGATGTTGTTGTTGATGATGAATGGGATCTTCCTACTCTTAGGAGTGCAGTTGGGGCTAAGATGGTGGAAAGAATAGCTAGTGTTTTGGTGCGGCTTCGGGATAGTCCAGACGTCTATGTGTGGAAGTCATCGGATGATGGGGAATTTTCTACTAAATCTGCTTGGGGATTGGTTCGGAATAGATGTCGTATTTGTTTGTGGAAAAAATGGCTTTGGCAAAAGGCCGTTCCTAAGATGTCATTTGTGTGTTGGCGGGCTCGATTTCATGCTCTTCTGGTGGATGAGAACATCTGCAAGTTTGGTATCCCTATTGTGTCTAAGTGTAATTGTTGTGATGGAGCACAAGTAGAAACTCTAGATCATGTGTTGTGTTCTGGTGCAGGCGCTAGATATGTTTGGAATTATTTTGCAGGGGTATTTGGGATTGTTCTTCCACAAAATAGAACTTGGCTAGGGGTAGTTAATGTATGGTGGCTTCGGGCTTCTATCTCTTCTCTAGTGGGGTGGTTGTGTGGGGCTGTACCTATTATTATTACGTGGGCTATTTGGAGGGCGAGATGTGCTGCACGAATAGAGGGCATTTTATATGATTGGAAGCTGATTGTTAGATAAGTGAAGAGCTTATTTGGGGAGATTTCGGTTAATTTATCTAAACTAATGAAGTTTTCTTGACGAGATGGTATTATTTTGCAGGAGCTAAATTGCCCATTGATGCCGGTGAGAGTGAAACCGATGAAAGAAGTTGCTTGGTCGAGGTCTGTCGCAGGGACTATTAAACTAAACGTTGATGGGGGATCTGCAGGTAACCCTGTCGGGAGGGGGAGGAGTAATTCGAGGTAATCAAGGTAAAGTTATTGTGAGTTTTGCACATTCTTATGGATATGCGACTAATACCATTGCGGAGTGTCTGGCTTTTCTTGATGGTTTAAAATTGTGCCATTAGCTTGGTTTTAAAGATTCTTTTATTGAATCGGATTCAACGATAGTAGTTGGTTGGTTTAAGTCTGGAATCTGTAAATTTTGGTGTTTATGGGATTTATGGGAAGAAGCTATTCTTTTGTTTCGATTGATGAATGCTAGAGTTTGTCATATCTTTCGTGAAGCAAATATGGTGGCGGATTTCCTCTCCAAGGAAGGTGTAACGGGTCGGAATCTGGATTTTTTGGGTGAGGAGTTTAGAGAGAGACGTTTTTATGGCCTTGTTCGAACTGATAAATGGGATCTCCCCTATATTAGGCATTAATTTTAAGTTCATTGGTATTCTTTGTTTGGACACCTGGGTTGGTTTGTTTGTTTATTTGTTAGCTCCATATGTAGAAATTTTGTTGGCATTCCTCTGCCATAAGTGAGGATTTTTTTCTAATAAATATGGGGTGTGGTCACTCGTGGACATGTGGCCTAACCTCTTCTTAAAAAAAAAATACCACCAAGCCAATTAATGGATTATGATATGCTTATAGACCCAAATTATTATAACCATAGGCTATTGCTTATAAATTTTCCTTTGTTCCTCTCTTTTCAAAATAATTAATAACTTCTAAAAATAAATCCCAACATATTAATAATAATAAATATAATATATATTATTTTAAAAATATTTCCAACAAACCTCTCTCTTCTACAAAATGTGCCTAGAACAAAACATTTCTTACGAAGCTGGTAGTCCACTCTTGGTGAGGAATATGTTTCTACTATCGAATATCTCTTAATCTTCATATTTCTTATATAGTGTAAATGTATTTGAGTTTCATGTTATAATCTGGTTCCAGGGTTTATGACCAAATGTCTGAGCCTAGGTGGGTCATCTCCATGGGAAGTTGTGCAAATGGTGGTGGGTACTAGCACTACTCATACTTGGTTGTGACAAGATTGTGCCCATTGACATCTATGTTCCTGGTTGCCCTCCTACTACCGAGGCCTTACTCTATGGACTTCTCCAGCTACAGAAGAAGATCAACAGGCCGAGGATTTCTTCCACTGGTGGACCAAGTGAATGGAGGAGTTAACTGTGTTTAATTTACAAATTATGAATTTAGAGAGTACTGGCACTTCACATGTCTTATTTTGTTTCATGTTGTTCTATGTACGAAGCTTTTATGGTGGCTCCATATTCTGTAAGTTTGTTTAAGGTGCCTTGTGGGATTAAATAAAGGGTCAAAGACTTAGAAGTGTTTGCAGTTTGCCTGATTTTCATAGTTCTGGCAGTAAACCATCAAAATGCCACGTTAGTAAACCATCAAAAGCCCTGGCTATTGATCTATGGGTGGCCACAATTCATTTGACAACCTTCTAGGATTTTCAGATTTTCAACATCAATCCTCTAAAAATTTGGTATGACTACTGTTCCAACAAACCTGATTGATGATTAATTACAAGATATATAAAACTCCTAAAATAAGTAACGAATAAACACAGAAAAGGATAATGAACAAACATAGATATTATAACTTAAAACAAACTCGTACAGATCAGAATATACACTGAACGTGTCTTTTTTAAAAATAAAAAATAAAAACAAAAGGAACAAAACAAGCAACAACATTGCACTAATTGAGATGTGAGTTTATTATTGTACAATTCGTTTTCCCTTGTCTTGGAGTGTGGAATCAAAATTGGGTCTTGTTACTGATGTTGTCTCATCTTTACGGCGGTTTAGCTTATTGCAAAGCCTTATTGTTTCCTTAAACTCAGCCTCATCGTGCTGGTAGAGAAGACGGAATCCACACTTGCGCACCATCAAGCTTGGGCAGTCACTAGCAATGGAGGCCTCTATTCGAGTGCATTGGTTCAACCACTCTGGAAGTGATCCTTTCGGTATAAATGATAGCCACATTATCTCACCTTGATGTACCAACTTGATCTCTTCCTCTGTAAATGGGCGATGAGAATGTAGAGGTTCCACACTGCCAATATCCGTATCCAAAAGACACGAGAGATAATGAGGATTTCCTAAATCCAACATTTTAACATGTGCAGCCTTATCATCCTTGTATACCCAAAAAGAAGCACACATGGCAAGCCCCAGCCAATTACTGTTATTATAAAAATCAGGAGGTAACTCAAATCCCACTGAGGGCTCGTTACTGTGATAGCTGAACCACTCCATTATTTCACACGGAAGGAAACAAGAACTGTATTCGAAGTTTCTATGAAAGACCTGACAAATAGAAACACAAAATCCAGTCCGTTAGTGAGAGACAGGTCGAGTGGGGAGGGAAGCAAATGGCGATTCAGATAATCTAATATTATTTTTTTATCTTTTCAACATTTAGATTATCATGTAAAAATATGATATCTGAAAATTTAGATTATCAACATTTATTAATTGTAAACAAAATGTAGGAATTATTTATGATCTCAAAACATCCTTATATATTTTACTTAAAATTCATAAGACAGTTTAATACAAAATATTTAAAAAATTAAATAAAAGAACGGAAGGAATACAAATTTTACATAAACCATGAGTGCTTTTCTTTCATTAATTTACAAATATACAAAAACTATATATATATATATAGTTTTTTGTTTCTAACCAAAAGTTATATATATATTAATTTCCGCTTTTTGATGAAAAGTTATAAATTGTACTTTAATATTTTTCAAACAAAAAAGGTAATGCATGGTAGAATGGTACTTTTGTCCATCTAAGAAATTCAAAATTCATATATATAGTTTATTACCTCCCGGTTTTGGTACTGAAAAGGCGGGGTAAAGCACTTGAGAATTGTTTGCTCAAACTCTTCCATATCTTGACGGTATAAGAGGCGGAGGCTACAGTTTTGCACTGTCAAATTAGGGCAATTGCTTCCAAATAAAGCCTTAATCTGACTACATGGGTTGCACAATCCAGCTCTAAGACGTCCATGCGGTATATAGGCTAGCCAAAGGAATCCACGTAGATAAAACCACATGCATTTTTCTTCAGTAAGGCGAATGGTAAAGATAGGTGCCAACCCACCTAAATCAGTATCCAATCCACAAATAAGCTTGTGAGAAACATTGGATTTAGTATTTTCATTAGAGAGATCAGTCGGATGATCCTCGTGGACTGAGAAGGTAGCACATAGAGCAAGTCCCATCCAATTTCTATCGTTCATGATATTTGGAGGTAGGTGGATATTCACGGAAGCCCCCCTACTTTGATGGTTAAACCACTCCGGAACTTTTGTCTGAGGCAAGTAAGTGTTACTTACAACGGATGGATTAAAGTCCTGTAAAAACAGAACATGGTTCTAGTGAGAGAGAGAGAGAGAGAGAGAGAGAGAGAGAGAGAGAGTCCCCAGGGGAGGAAATAAACCGGGAAGCCTTTTTGAAGGAAGTACTCAAGATCAGTTTTCAACGAGAAAACTGAGTCACTGGTGCAGTCTAGATACCCAGGTGGTAGAACTATTTCAACACCATTTCCTGAAGTAGTGCTATTTGAAACTCTTTCATTGGAGAATGTTTTTGATGTAGAACATTGTTGATGTGCTTCATGTTTACAAATAGTTGGAGGCCTCGGCGAGGATTGAAAGCGCCTACAAAATAGCCCAAGTAATTAAATATGTTTCATGTAGAGAATGTGAATAATGATGCATTGATATAAAGGGCTGACAATGGATTACCTTTCAATTATGGGAGAGTGACCTGCATAAAAGTTGCACTCCTTGAATTTAGTTCTATTATCACGGGTTTTCAGAAATTTCAATTTATCTACGAAAGATAGATAATAGTAGCAAAGCTGGTCAATTGGAATAGCTACTGCACACTCTGCTGTTGTTTGAACAAACCCTTCCACATCTTGTTTGTACATTAGTCGTATCCCACACATTTGAGTCTCCACACTTGGGATGTTGCATTCAACTATAGCTTTAACATGACTCCATTGGTTTAGCTTACTGGGAAGAATCGTTGGTGATACGTAATGTACGACAAGTAATTGGTCTGAGTTCAACAACTTGGATCTGGGGATTCTTGGGATGCTAAGGACTAGGTCAGGTTTCAAACAACCTCCATTGCTATCCAAATGAAGAATGCAACGGGCAGATGTTTTAGGATTTGAATTGTTGCGAGAGTCAGCTGGACGACCCAAAATAGCACATACAGCAAATCCCATCCAGTTTTTGTCATTATACAAATTCGATGGCAGCTGGATTTCTATTGAGGGTCCATCATTTTGATTATTGAACCACGGTGGTATTTCACCTTGAGGAAAGAAATATCCATGATAATCATTTTGGAGCCCCTGTAACAAAAAGAATTATGGAGACTTGATGTTCAATCTCTGTGTGTGTGTGTGTGTGTGTGTGTGTGTGAGAGAGAGAGAGAGAGAGAGAGAGAGAGAGAGAGAGAGAGACCTCAAAGAGTGTTGAAAAAATATCAGTCTCAAGCTTTCTTTTGAGAAAGATGGTTGATGTTTCCAAATTGTAGCCCTGGTTCTCGGCCAATGTGGGGCGAGACTCAACGTTACTGGTAAAATCCGAATCAATTGAAGTGCATCCTTCTGTTTGATGTGAGAATAGTTTCAGTTGTGCACAATCTTGTTCCAATATTTCTCTTTGAAAGAGATCCCAATTGTCAAAAAATGAGACCTGGAAGGGGAGCAATAATTGCATAAAATCTCCCGCATCTTCCGTAGAAAGGAAACGGAGACCACAATTGTTCACAAACCAGCCAGGCCAATCGCTCATAATTGAAACCTCTATGTGGTTGCAGCACTGTATTCTATCTGGAAGCCACCAACTTGGTATATAGAATAGCCAAATAAATCCATTTAAATGTAACCACTTGAATTCTTGCTTGGCAGTGCGATATACATGGATGGGTCTCAAACTATCTATATCCGTGCCCAGAAAACATATAAGGTGGTGAGAAATTTCCGATTCCAGACCTTCAAGAAATTCAATTTGATTCTCTTGGAATGTAAATGAAGCACAAATAAGAAGTCTGTTCCATTTAGAACGATTATGCATAATTGGAGGTAGCTCGATTGTCATTGAATGTCCTCTGTTGCGATAGGTTAAGAACTCTGGAATCTCACTTGGAGGGAAACAATGATCACAAGCAAAAAAGAAATGAAATTCCTGAAGAATAGAATAAAAATGGCTAATAAATAATAATAAAAAATGAAATCACCATTGTAAGAGAGACAATATATTAATTCAAACTAACCTTCCTGGGATTATGCAGAAACTTTATACATTTTATCATCTTTTGGTTCAGTTTGCTGAGATGATTACCACTCTTTCCCTCTATCCTGGTTCTTCTTGATATCTCGTCGTCGGAGCTATCACTTTTGCTGGTTTCCTCTTGATCATCAATACGACATTGCTTATTACTCCTATCTTGATCATCTCCTTTGAACTGATGATTGATGAGCACAGAATTGTGAGGAGACGTGGCTGCACATTGAGCTATTGTTCCAACTAACTTTGCCATGTTGTCCAAATATACAAAGTTGTGCCCACACTTCTGCCCAATCAAGTCTTGACTACTGCTGTAAAATAAGGCTTGGATGTGATCGCATTCATTCAAACTTTCTGAAAATGAAGCATCACGTGGAATATACGATAGCCAAATGAAACTATTGTTTCCGGACCTGGCAGTTATACCATGGGAAATTAACATCTCCAAACCTGTGTTGCTTGTCAAATGACATAAGAGGGTATAACAAATTTCGGAGCCCGCCGGATTGTCGTGGATGAGAGGTTCATTATTCTTGTTGATAGTGAAAGCAACACATAAAGCTATTCCAATCCAATCAGAATTTTTATTCAAGTTTTGAGGTAAAAGGAACGCTACTGATGAACCACCATGACAGCAGAAGTAATCCGGAATCTCACATTGCAGAAAACAATTGTTGTAAGGATGGAATTTATTAATACGTGTGTCCTGCAAGTGATATTTGAAGTATTCAATAGAGAGAGAGAGAGAGAGAGAGAGAGAGAGAGAGAACCTGCAAGTGATTTAGAACTAAATTCACATGAGAGGCTTTTGCAGGATCTCCTTTGCTGAGTTCATTCAAATACGCTGCTCCAGCCTGAATGATATGATTGGAATTCGAATCTTTTGAATCCCTTCCAACAATTATTTGAGTAAGGCATTTCTCAAATAAGTCATAATTGATCTGTTCTTCACTACTTGATGGAAGCATGTCCAAGTGTTGATTCCTCCTACATTTATCCAGATCAATTAATGAGAAATAAAAAAATAAAACATATAAGCACTCAAGATTCGTTGGATAATTAAATTGTTTAAGCGGAAAAGAACCTTTCCGTTGAGAAGTAACAAAAAGAACCTGGCGGCCATTCTCTTGGTATTAATATTGGATTGCATTCACTGGATACAGCCTCATCATAAACATAGTTTTGTAGATTATTGACTTGATTTTCAAAACTTCGGAGATAGCTTTGACGGTGGATTTCCGGACTCCTTAATACGCAGTCTACTATTGTATGGACAAACCCAATCAAGTCTTTCTTGTATACTAAACGGATTCCACACATTGCAACCTCCATATTTTGATCGTCGGTTCCAAATGAAGCTCGGATCTTCCTCCTTTGATTCAACTTATCAGTGAAAAAGACACGAGGTAAGTGGAACAGAAAAATTCTACTTGGCCCAGCAACGATCGTGTCTGGGGTTGAGGGGAAGACAAAAAAGCATTCGAGATCATCATCATATGCATCCAAATGACCAAAGATGTTGCGGGAAACACTTGTCTGGTCGCGGATAACATAACTAACAGATACAGCAAATCCCACCCACCCCTTATCATCATATAAATTCGGAGGCAGGTCGACACTAACCACAGGCCCCATACCATGAACTGTGAACCATAGCGGGGATGCACTTATGGGAAAAACATACTTGTGCATGTTGCTTTGTGCATAGTTTACCTGTAAAATATAAGGATATATATCACGTTTAGAGAGAGACAGCGAGAGAGACAGAGAGAGAGACAGAGAGAGAGACAGAGACCTCATAGCATCTGAGAAGTAAGGACTGAAGATATGTCTTCAGATGGATGGTCGAGTCACTGTCAATATTGCAGCCTGGGTGCTCAGCAGAACACATACTGACTGAATTCTCTGAGGTGCATTCTAACATTTCATTTGAGGTAAAACCTTTATCCAATAGATTGGACCCACTAGATTCTACTTCACCAACATTCCTTGGCCTAGACACGCCTAGAAAGGAAAAATTGGAACCACCTGGATAGCTACTTCGGGGAGAGCTCTGGAATTTGAAATTGCCCTTTCCATCGCAAATTTTGAGAGTCATTTTCTTAGAGGATAAAACTGCATCGATAAACTCATGGGCATTTTGCTCGTATATTAGATGAGCCCCGCACTTTTCCACCTTCATGAATGGACTGCCAATCGTAATTGAAACCGTAATGTAACTCCATGTATTCACCACGTTAGAAATTTTCTCAAGCCAATTGCGTGGTACATATATCCAATGGCCTGCCGGCGTATCAATAGTATTGGAGAATTTATAACCGTAGCTTAGGGGGGCTTTGAGAGGATCTTCATCGTTAACAAAATGATACACAAGTTCTTTGCAATCTAAGCTTGTTGACTCCCAACTTTCAAGGTCATGGATTTCATAGAAAAAATAAAGAGCAAAACCCAACCACTTTCTACTATCATCCAAATCCGGATGCAACCGGATTGTAATCGAGGAACCCATACTCTGATTCTGGAACCACATTGGAATTCCTCCTCCTCTTGAACCACCCCACATGACTCTGGCAAGATCAATGTTTGCCTGTGAAAAATAAATTAAATTAAGAAAAAGAGGAAACAGAAAGCTAACTTTTTATGGTTCGACTTAATAGGTACATTAATATGAAATTTTGTCACGTTAAACCATTCAATATCCATGATCTCAGTCCAAATTTCCGTTAGTACTAAATCTTGCTGGCACCGTCCAATTTGTGAACTTGAGATGATATTATAAGTGTCCTTATCTTCACCAAGTGGGGGTAAAAAAAGCACTATAATTTGACCCTACGTATAACGTCATTTTAAAGCCTAAAAATGATATTTGACAAAGGATGGGAGCAATTTCAAATAAAGTTAAAAGTTTGATGGTGCAAGAGAAAAGAAACTAACATACCTGAATGGCTCTTCTGTCATTCAATTGGCAGTCGTGTTGTCCTTCTTTCCATCGACTTGGCTTACGGGTCCCATATAGAAAAGCTATTCCAGTTTCATCTGATACCAATGTATGCATTTTATCAGAACGTGTTTCCAATGAGATACAATCTTCAGCCTCAACGTAGACTATACGCGACGGAAGTTCTTGTATTGATCGAAGCTTGCTACAGTATCTCAAGAAAATAAAACTAAGCTTAGGAAGTTGAGAGATGCTTTCAGGTAAGAATGTGAAATAGTTTCCACTTAGATCTAGAGCTACCAATGATGACAAACCACTCAGGTCATCGGGAATTGCTCCATCCATTAAATGGCAATAACTCAAATTTAATTTGTTCAACCTCCATAGAGTGCTTGAGAACGAAGTAGGCAATACCAAACCAGTGTCGGAGTTCCCCAAAAGACAAGTTACGAATAGGCCGAGAAACGATTTAGGTGGACCTGAACTTCCTCGGAAGGACAACATTTTAAGATTTCGTAGACGTGTAATGGAGGATGGAAAGTGCCTTATGGCGGTTTCATTCATATCGAGCTCCTCCAGATGTTCCAAATTCCCTAGTCCCTCGGGCATTTTCTCAAGTTTTGAACAACCAGAGAGATCGAGAGTTTTAAGAGATGTCAAACCACAAATAGTACTCGGAAGACTCAAGAGGCTTTTGCATCCTTTCAAACTCAAAGAAGTAAGGCCAATTAAATGCCCAATCGATGATGGAAGTTCTACTAATGCATTCCCATCGAAATCAAGTTGCCGCAAACAATTCATATTTCCCATCGTTTCTGGAAACTTCCTGAGTCTCGTACAGCCAGAAAGAATCAAAATTTCTAGGGAATCCCAGCTAATGTTACAGGGAAGGCTAGTAAGAGATGTGCAGCCTTCCAAATTCAGAAAAATAAGGCGTTTTAGAGCTCCAATTGATGAGTGGAGATTACGCAATTTTGTACAGCCTTGAAGATTCAGCCTCTTAATATTTGGGGCATTAGTGAAGTCCGGGGTCTCCAGCAAGTACTGAGAGTTATGAAGGTCGACATGCTCTAGCTTGTATAAACTCTAGGATATAACAATAAATTTGGGAATTAACTTTGATGCATAAATTAATTTATTAGTTTTTCAGAAAGAAAAGAACACTTGTATAAGCCAAAATATTACCTCAATTCCCTTCCATAGTTCCACAATGTGGCTGCAACACATACCCAGTTCAACGAGTTTATTTGGTGGCCGGAAACTCATTGGCAAAGATGTTAAAGGATATCCACACCACTGTATAACCCGCAACTCTGTAGAAAGATAACTAAGGCCTTGAGAAAGGTGCACATTACCTGTGATCCTGAGAAATCTTAAGTTCTTCATCTCTGAGAAGACATCACAATTCAAGTGTAATTCTTCTTGTGAAGTAGAGTTTAGGACTATGACTTCGATCCTGTTTGTTCCCTAGTGACCAAAGAGAACAAATTAGTGCAATGCAATATATAATCAAGTATACTGAAAATTTTAGTTGCATTAACATATGCAATTCAATGAGCTTATTATTCTAAGATCCACTTACACTATTGTTCTTCAGTACATGAATGATGTCATCAGTAAGCCACAGCCTACTCTGTCTGCCTGGATCTCCTTCAGATTGTTTACGAACAATTTCATGACCCATTTCTTGGAGTAGATCATGCATCCACAGTTTTCCTCCCATGATTGTTATGAGAGACTTACTTATAAGCATCTCTATACCACTCCTTGGGTGATAATCACAACTTTCTAGTATGCTCTTGACATGGTCGACATACTTCCACCCTCTGAAGTAACACGCAATATCTAGAAAAATGTTTCTCTCATTTTCCTGGAGTCCATCAAAACTTATTTTAAGTGTATCCACGATTTCTTTCTTGGGGTATTGTCTTAAACTTTCCAAAGTACTTTCCCAAAAGTCTACATCTGGCAGACATAAGAACGAACCCAAAACTTCAAGAGCTAAAGGAAGGCCTTTAGCATAATGTATAATCTGCTCGGAAAGCTCCACAAAACCTTCTGGAGGGAGGTCATTCTTGAAGGCTTTCCAACTAAAGAGTCGGAGAGCATCATCATGGTCCAGTTCTTTAGCCCTATATATTTCATCTTCAGCCAATCTCCGTTCTTTCAAAATTTTCTTATTTCTTGTTGTTATAATGATTACACTCCCTCGACCAAACCAATCGCGCTCAATTGCTAATGCTTCTAATTGTTGCGTTTGATCCACATCATCCACAACAACAAGAACCCTTCTACGACGTAGTCTCTCTCTAATTTTGTTTTTTCCTTTGTCGACATCCTTTATGTCACTGCTCTTATCCTTGAAGAGATCGGAAAGAAGTTGATTTTGTAAATCAACTAGACCATTTCCTCCACTTTTTTCTCTAACATCAGCAATAAAGCTACTACGTTCACTTCTTTCTCTAACATCAGCAATAAAGCTACTAACTTCAAATTGACTAGAAATTTTGTCATAAACAGCACGTGCAAGAGTGGTCTTCCCAATACCACCCATACCCCAGATACCTAGAAAGCGAACACCATCAGGCCTAATATTTAAATATAAATTCATCAATTCCTCCATACGAGAGTCTATTCCAACAAGCTTCTTGGAAACAGTCAAGAATGTAGAATTTAATTTAGCATGTATCTTTCCTACGATCTCTTCAATAACTGTCGACTCATCCCTGCAAAATTAAGACAATTGAAAAATATATTCATTGTAGATGATCAAGCCGTTAGAAAATGGTAAACATTATGCTACTGTTAATGTGCTTTGGCATTGACTAGTCCCTGTTCTCACCAGTATAAACCAAGCTTTAGTGAGTGTTAATGATCTACAATTGTTATATATGCTGAGTTAACCAGGGTTAATTAGTATTAGGAGAATATGTTATGTCAAATCAGTCTGTGTATGGTCAAGAATGGGGTGAAAAGGTAGATATATGCTGGTTTTACACTGCTGGAATGCTACTAGAAAAAAAAATGTTTTAAAGCTTTAAACACTGACTTGCTGCTCTGTTTTTTCTGCAGAATTTTTACAGCAAAAATTCTTTTACGTGAGTGCTGATTTCGATTTATCTCTTTATCTTCCTTTATACCTTATGTGATATCTATACTGATTGATGAGTATAGGCGATTTATCTCTTATTCTTTATAATAATTCCAATAAAATCTCAATTGTACTGTTGATTAATCTTTTTAAAGCATAGATTGATATGTAGCTCGGACCTTCCAAGGGAAGATGTTACATGTTATATGCATGTGTTGAGATATCTAGGCAGCAGAATTGGTATGAAAGTCGTGCCGAATAAAAAGTTTCAAGGAGAAAGTTCAGAAAATAGGGACTTTTAAGGATAAAATATGGCCAGCTCAAGCAGTGTGCATTGGAGTAGTGTTAAAGTTCAAAATTTTCGGATAAGAACTATGATTTATAAAGTAAAAAGACGAACACCTGGTAAAATTATGAAAAATTTACTGATTTTTCAATTAATCCTAAATATAATTTTGTATTTGTGATTCCGTGTTGTAGAAAAATAATGAGCAATCAGGGGTGAGCACTAACTCAGACTCCGACTTTGTTGGAGTTCAAATTTGAATTCCAACTTGCATAGGCTCCAATTCAACTTTGACTTGTCAGAATGGATCAAGTCGGAATAGAGTCGGGTTTGGACTTTTTTGAGATTTTTTAGCTTCATATTTAGTCAATTTTTAAAGAAGAATTTTTGTGGTCTTTCAAATTTTTGTTTTTCCAAAAATTAAAACTAAATTATTCACTGCTGACTACTTCTATTACTAATATCTAACTTATTTCTATACTAGACTTATACTACAGCGTCTAATTACATGTTATCGTACCATATTATAACATATTATTTCAAATGTCTAATTACATGTTATTATTCTATAGTATTATGTGTTATTAACTTATTATATTAGATTTATTTCTATACATGTGTCTAACTTATTTCTATACTAGACTTATATTATAGTGTATAATTATATGTTATTATACTAGTGTCTAACTTATTTTTAACTTATTTATACACTAGACTTATCTCTAGTATCTAATTACATGTTATTATGCTTTAGTAAATTAGTATTATGTGTTATTAATTTATTATACTAAATTTATTAGTTCTTTCTATACTACTATTTAATTTATTTATATACAAGATTTATAATCTAGTGTCTAATTACATGTTATTATACATTATTATTACATATTATTATACTAACGTCTAACTTATTTCTACCTTCATTACACACCAGACTTTCTAGTATCTAATTACATGTTATTGTACTTTAGTAAATTAGTATTATATGTTATTAACTTATTATACTAGGCTTATTTCAATACTAATGTTTAACTTATTTCTATGTATGATTATGTATGGTAGTAATACTATGATGTTTACATATACTAAACTATTATTAGTCTATTTATATGAGCACAAATATATTATTGAATTTAACAACATAAGTTCTAGTTATAGTACTATATAACTATAGTAGTATATATGATAAATATATAAATAAATACATATTTTTATAACGTATGTATAATATCAGAGTCGGATTCAGAGGGCAAAGTCGGAGTCGGTCTAGCAACACCTTAATTTGACTCTGACTCTCACTGAAAAATTAAAAAGAAGTTCGACTCCGACTCCATTTCTATTTTGTCATAGCCAGAGCGGAGTCGGATTTGAAATTGGATTGTTTCTCAACCCTAATCATATATGACTTAAGAAAAAACTACTTTTTCAAAAGTTTGGCAACGACTCGTGTTCGAACCGGAAGAAGGAAATAAAATGATATTTGGCAGCCTATTCAACAATCTTTTTGTATAACTATCAACAAATTTTTTTATACAAATATATATTTATATATTTTAAGTGGAAAAAACTCATATTAATGTTTTTGAAATATGATTAGAAAATAATATAATAAGATAGAGTAATGATTTGTCCCATTACCCTAGGCTGGATAGTGTGCCATCACATTTAATGCGACAGCATCTATCAGTGTGTCTCAATCCATGCTAAGGGTTTGTGTCTGGGGGCAGCATCCAATCGCATTTAATGAAGTACTCCCTATCGAGGGCTCTCAACCCATTCGAGCATTTGCGTTTGGGGTGGCGGCATGTCGCATTTAATGTGGCGCCCCTTATTAGAGATGAGATCTCAACCTGTATCAAGTAATTTGATGTGGTGTGACCAGGGGTGTGCCTCAGCAGGGGCTGTCTCAACCTTTCCCATGCTGGCATGGGCCTTCTCCTTGCCATACAAGGAGACTTTTAACATTGGGCCCTTAACTCTAAAATCGGACCGAGCTAGCCCGCTAAGGTACGAATGTGTCCTTCCACCATATATGCTGCAATTTGATTCTCATCAATAGTGATGGTGGTGAAATTGACAAATTTTATTAAAGAATTCCCTCAACTTATCCAGCCACCCAGCCACAACCCAGCCACAGTTGGCCACCCAGCAGCGCCACAGACCATCTCACTGGCTCCCCCTCATACCGGCGACCCTCTAGCCACCTTTGAGCCTCCATGGTATCCCCCATGTGCAGCCCCCTCTCATCTCCTGAAATGGCGCCGTTGTATGCCACCAACCACTACCACCGAGTCCCATGACCTCCCAGCAACCCCCACCATCGAACCCAAGTCATGCCAACCCCCTCCTTCCTCTCCATTGCAGCTCACAACCTGAAATGAGTCTCCCCCTCTCTCGCCACCATGCTGCCACGGTATGCCAATACAACCACCACCACCAAGCCCCACAACCTCCCAAAAACGCTCACCACGAAACCAAGTCACGACAACCCACTCCTCCCTCTCCATCACAGCTCACAATCCAAAAATGGGTCTCCCCCTCTCTCGCCATCATGTCGTCACTGTACTCTTGCCCAGCCACCACCACTTAGCCCCACGACCTCTCAGCAACCCCCACCATCGAAACCAAGTCACGACAACGCCCTCCTCCCTCTCCATCGTAGCTCACAACCCAAAATAGGTCTCCCCTTTCTCGCCACCATGCCGCTGCCGTATGCCAGCACAACCATCACCACCGAGCCCCATGACCTTCCAGCAATCCCCACTGTCGAACCCAAGTCATGGCAAACCCCTTCTCCCTCTCCTCCATCTCCATCGCAACTCATAGCCCCGGTAGCTTCCCTTGCAATTGTTAGGGATTTCAAATTCATTGGGGGGCTTTGGGGTGAGGGGCCTTAGGGAGAAATTAATCAATTTGCTTAGGCCACGTCATATGTGATCTGGCTGCTGCCAAATAGTGGCTGCTCTCCAGATTTTTTCCACCCGTTAAATGTAGGTTCAATTGAACAATGGGTTAGAAATCATCTAACCCTCTATTTAACGAGCGAAAGAGCAGCCCGAGAGAGTCCATAGACTCCATTCCAAACAATCTAAGATTCCAAACCGACGACTCTCTTTCTCCCTCCCTCCTCCATCATGCGTGCAGGAAACTGAGTCTCTCTCTCTCTCTCTCTCTCTCTCTCACACACACACACCTCCAAGCAACCGAGTACTCCAAACAAACCCTTCAGCTCCTCCCTCCCCTTGTCCACTAGTGCTCCTGTCTAGATCGAAGAGAAGTCAACTTCATCCACCATTCACAGTAAGCTACAAAGGATAATGGTTTTCAAAAGAGCTACAGAGGGAAAAGAAAAAGTAAGTGCAGGGGAGTGCTTACCTTTTTTTTTCCCTTACTACAACGCCTTATTTCTTTCACTTCAGTTCATTGGGTCTGGGTTTATGAAATACTATTCCTTTGGTCGTAGACTCTCTGGGTGTTCGTGTGTGAGAGATAAAGAGTCTGTTTAAGACTCTTGATACTGATATAAGGTATGGTTTGGTAATAAAATTTTTTTATCTCAAACTCAAAATTCTCATATCATCATTACAACTTTTCTAAATTTCATATAAACTATAATAAATAATTTAACTTTTTCTTAACTTTTTCAAATCCTAAAATAATAATAATATTAAAATATAATATTTTAATATTTCATTTTAAACTCAAAATTTTCATCCCAAAACAATAATAATTTCCACTCAAACTCATGTACGAAAAATTCCTTGACCCTAACTCACCCGTATATTAAACCCATTCCGAAACCCACCCTTTAAACATTCCCCACTCTCTCTTTGGTGGAAAAACACAACACAATAAATTTGTCCCCGACATCAACTACGGCAACAACCTTTGTGCAACCCACACCATGAGAAAGCTCAAAATCAAGCTGGGCCTCGCCACCCTCCCCAACAACTCACATAGCCACATCTCGCCCCTCCAAAATCGCCTATCTGACTCACCATGGGAGATTAGCACCCATTGCCGCTGAATATGCCGAGAGGCATCGAACTGCCAGAGGCCCAGAGCTCTTGACTTTGTGGCTTTTTCCCACCGAGTTTGCCGAGTCGACAAATATGAGAGGTGTAAAGATATTAGACCGGTGCTACTATCCGCCTGAATAGCACCATTCCATTTGACTGGCAGCACAATTTGAAATTTTTAATTTGATTTATTTTCATATTTTTTAATATATTTAAAATACATTAATATATTAAAATTTATTTCTTTAATAAGTAAATTAAATTTTTTTTTTTTTAATAAACAGTCAAATAGACCAGTCACTTTGGAGCGACACAGTAGTGTTTTCCAAGATATTATTGGGCTTATGAGTTCGGCGGAAATACTTTCATTTTACCCTATCCGAATGGGTCGGATCGGGCCCAAGAGTGACTTGGGCCAGTAATGTTGCAGGCCTACCTCTGACCCTCGTGCCTCCATCAAATATTTGTATGCATTCGTCAGAGCATCCATTTTCAAATGCAATCTTCTCCATTGCATGGCACTTCAAAACATTTATTTGGAAAATATATATAAATATATCTTTTAAGAAATTATTTGTATAAGCTCCTAAGACAAAAGCTTGTCCTGATAAAAAAAAGTGGATCCCATTTTTAAAAAAATATAAAAAGAATAGAATTCACGTTTTTACAGAAGTACTTATACGAGATTTCTCTATTTAAAAATTGTATCTAATATTACTATATATATATATATATTTGCGCTTTTGAACAATACTTCTAAATAATATTGGATTGAGAAGCATCAAAGAATGTAAACTCCACGTTCTTCATAATATTCCTAGGCATAATAAGAACAACAGCAGGTACACAGGAAGTAAAAATGGTGCTGGACGGGCTTGAGGGGAGACCTGTCGACGGGGCTTGAGAGAGAGAGAAATAGACTAAGCGGAGAGAGAAAAGTTTGAGTGAGCCTATTATCAGTCCTACCTTAATTATTATGGAAAGCATATATATATGCATCTACTTATCATTTTGTCATTCTAAAAAACTGAAGTAGTTGTGAGATGAGATGTTTATAAAGTAGTTGCGAAATGGATTACCTATCACGTACATCCCATCCGGCGATACTACCCACTTTCTGCAAAGCAATTTTCCACGTTTGCATATCTTCTCTGGAAGTTCTGGAATCTTTTTCATGTTCAGTGAAAGCGTCGGCAAAACTACCCGCCTGGTTTCGAACGTCAGAGGGATCCACATCGTAGAAAGCTGGAAAGACTGTCAGCCCCGTCTTTTCCATGCATTCGACGATCTTGGCGAGTTCAATCAAGCACCATCTCGAAGAAGCGTAGTTTCGTGAGAGAACTACAATTGCAAACTTAGATTCTTCAATTGCTTTCAAAAGCTTTTCAGAAATATATTCTCCTCGCTCTAGTTCTTCATCGTCCCTGAAAGCAAAAATTCCTCCCTGTTTCAAAGATTTATACAGATGGGCCGTAAAATTCTTACGTGTGTCCTTGCCGTGGAAACTGAGGAAAGCATCGTATGAGATGCATCGAGGCGAAGAACAAGAAGAAGATGAAGGGGCTGTTTGAATAGTATTGCTCATCATCGATCGACACGGCCAATAGAAAATTAAGTACTTAAAGGACCATGTTTTCAGAGATGGAGAATGAGCATAGAGGAGCGGGCGGAGGAGAGTTCTAAATTTATAGGCAAAAACAATCAAAAGTAGTACTAATAAATTCTTTTGCATAGCTGTAAAGTCGGCATTGTGCTAATTCGAAAGGTATAGGGCGGTGGGGTACTGCCATTATTAATGAAAGTTCGAAACCGGCCATTAGGAATTAATTTATAAATTCCACAAATGTTATAATAATATAGTTTACAAACATTTTGATTTGAGTTTAAAATGTTATTCAATCATCATAATATAAATATAAATATTTATATATATAAATAGAGTGAGAATATCTGCAAATAAATAAATAAAGTTCGGTCTGAATTTCTTTATTTCTTAGAATATCTACAAATAAATAAATAAAGTTCAGTCTGAATCTTTTATAAATCAAACATTTCTCATCTTATAAAGCATTCGAACTAAAGTAGTTCTCAATAGAATAAGTTTAATTTGTATTACTCTTTGTTAATGGATCTCATCTTCCACTTTTCTTCTACTCAGTATTTAAAAAAATAATGCTAGATACAGTTATATAATTCATAAATTTTATATAATCTTTTTTAAAAAAAGTAGAGGCTCACTGTTAAAAAGTTAATGTTTTTATATATATTTCGTATTTATTCACTTTTTTCAAAGAAATTATACAATGTTTATATACTCCATGACTTCGAATATTATTTCTCTCTTAATAGCCACCAATATATAAATATATATATATATATATATATATATATATATATATATATATATATATATATGTATATATAACTCATGGTGGGTACAATAACAATTCAGAGTTGTCCGAAATAATTACAACTTTCACAAAACTTTTCATCTTATTTGATTATTATAATTTTTTCAAATTCTAATACAAAATAAAATAAACAATTTAAATTTTTTTAAATTTAAAATAAAAATAATATTCTAATAATATTTTATTTAACTTTTAACTTTTATTTCAATTTATTTTATCTCACTTATGAAAACAAACTATGACTAAATGTTGTTATTACCTATTCTGAATATCTAAAATATCATCAGGGCCAGTGATGGTCATGCATGTTGAGAAAAGTGGTTAATTATCGTGTGAAAAGGAGAAAAAAGAAAGGGAAAATAAGAAAATAACAAGGAAAAGTTACTTTTGCTTTATTTTTTTTATTTTTAGCACTTTAGTGTCTTTATCCTCACTTTTGCCGTCCCTCGTGACCATCAGTCAATTAACATACAATATACATCACCCACTATTCTACAATTTATCTATAATTTCATATTAAAAAATTATTTTTTTTACTTTAATACAAAATGATTGTTCTATCAACAGTTTTAAATACAACAAAAAAAATAATTATTTAACACATAGTTGTAAACCAATCGTAATATAGTAGGACTTATATCATTTTCCTCAACAGAATAACACGGCTGAAAGGACAACTTTGTAAATGAGGGGTGTTACTTCCGAAACTTTGAACAGTATAAATTTTTTCTTTATTATTAAGATGTTAAAAAATACGTAAATAAATAATAAAATAATAAAATAAATACACTATAAAATAATAAATAGATAATAGGAAGCCGTGATAATTAAAAAAAGAAAAAAACTGAAAATCTCACTTTTAAAAAAGCATCAAAAGTTCTTAAATGTAAGCGCACATTTACCAAACAATAAACACCTCAACTTAGCCTTGTTTAATTTGGTTACACAATATTTAAGATGGGATGAGATGAGATGAGATATTTTATTAAAAATTAAATAAAATATTGTTATCATATAATTTATTAATATTAATTTTGTTTTAAAATTTTAAAAAGTTGAATTAATTGGTTATTATATTTTGTTTAAAAATTTTAAAAAATTATAATGATTATATAAGATGAGATGAGATAAAATAATTTAATTTTATATAATCAAATCAGTCTTAATAATAAAAAATTTTAGTTATAAAGCTCTACAATTAAAAGCGATACCTAAATATTATAAAAACCTTTATTTTCTAATGTAATTCTAAATAGATACTTTTAGTCTTCGGCGTAGAAACTTATAAATTAAGTTAAGTAATAAAGAAAAGAAGAAAATAGAAAAGAAAAGGACATGTTCCTTTTGCCAATTGCCGGTCATAAAGTCTCGTATTGCTGCAGCGTCGAAGTGCTTCGCAAGCGTCATGTGTGAACGCAGAACTGATTAAGATTTTTTTTTTCTTTTTTTTAAAAAGGAAAAAACATAAAGGTCAGTCCATATTGCTTTTGCCGGTCATAGAGTCTCATATATATTGATGCAGCATCTTTGTACTTCGCAAGTGTCATGTGTGAATTGATTAAGACATGATCACGCTATTGATCTTATGCACTCACTAATCTATAAATCAGAAGATACATGAATAAGATATTTGAACTGCAATGTGTATATCTATACTGTTATAAACCAACTTGTATGACTACCTTTAGCTAGCCGTCAAATACGACAGCCTGTAGCCTCCTTTGTACTCCTATATATATGAGTATCCTTTAATGATTTCATAATGAAAAAATATAGATCTCTCTCTCTCATCATGCCCTCTCTCTCTCTCCTTAAGCTCTCTCTCTTCAGCTCCTGATTTGCTTTCCTTCAGTAATTGGGTGATTGTCACGTAAGTTTTATAACACGTTATCAGCACGATCTCCGACCCCCCTTTTCTCTGTCCTGCTTTGTTTCCTTCAGAAAGAATCCGGGAACATGGCAAGCCTCAGAGTCTGCTACTTGCTCTTGCTTCTTTCAATTTTAGCCTTTGCAGATGGAGGTTCAATTGGAATAAACTATGGTCGACTTGCTAACAACCTGCCAACTCCATCGAAAGTGGTGGAGCTTCTGAAATCACAGGGATTCAACCGAGTTAAGCTCTACGACACCGACTCGGAAGTCCTCACTGCACTAGCCAACTCAGGTATAAGTAAAACGGCGATAACAAATTGCCACAGAAGATTCGTAGATCCAGCTCGTCGCGATCGGCGGAGATGATCAAGGAGTTAAAAACAGCGTTTTCTTCGTCGGATTGGCCTAGATTGGAGGTGAACCGGTGCTCCGGGTGCAGAAGGAAGGTCGGGTTGACCGGTTTCGATCTCGATCAACCGACCACGGCTGCTAGAGAAGGAACGGTGGGCACATGGCCAGATCACCGGTTGTGCCACAAACGGCGCGTGTAGAGAGAGAGAGAGATAGACCGAAGATGCGTATGAGCTGCAATGGGTGCTGGGTCCTTCGCAAGGGTTGCAGTGAAAATTGCAGTATAAGACCTTGTTTGCAGTGGATCAAGAGTCCCGATTCCCAAGCCAACGCTACCGTCTTCCTTGCCAAGTTCTACGGCCGCACTAGCCTTATGAACCATATCAACGCTGGCCCTGAACAACTCCGCCCTGCGATTTTCAGGTCTTTGCTATATGAGGCATGTGGGAGGATGGTGAACCCCATTTATGGGTCGGTCGGGTTGTTATGGTCTGGGAGCTGGCAGCTCTGCCAATCCGCCGTGGAGGCCGTGCTAAAGGGATCGCCGATTATGACGATCACCTCCGAGGCCACGGTAAGCGACCACAGATCGCCCCTCAAGGCCTACGACATTCGTCATGTGTCCACGGACGAGAACTCAGCCGCATCCAATGATCCCCACTGGGTCAAGAGCCGGTGCAGTTTCAAGCGTCTCCGTGGTCCATGGGTGGTCCATGCTGCCGATGCGATCCAATGCTTCCTGGGCTATTTTCTCATTTGGGCCTCCGTTGTCGGTTTGATCCCTCGGCCTCCAATGTCGTTGATGTGCCTCTTCATGTTTCTAGCGGCTCATGCTCAGATTTTTTTCAACACCGCTAATGTGGTCAGTGGTCTGGAAAACTTTCCTAACTATGGTGGAACCATCGTCGGCATCGTGAAAGCACGAGGTTCTGTTGATTCTGAAGCTAGTGGTCTTCTACTTCAAGTAAGTTTTTCAATATATTATTTGCAATCCTCAAGGTGAGTATTAAAGATTATATTCTTTATTATTACTTGATAAAATTCTACGTTTATTCACATAGTTTATATACAAGTTCTATTTATTTTTTATATACTTGTTATGAATTATTGATGATAAGATTCATCTTGGAATAGAAATTGAGCATCCCTGAAGGATTGCTCTAAACCAATAATTTTATTGAGTATCTTATAATAAAAGATCTATTGATTCTGTGAGATAGTTTAAATGAGTAATATGTGTACCAAAAGCTCATTATGATTAATGCACCTGAAGTTGCATAATTGAAAAAGTGTAGAGGAAAGCCACTAAAGAATATATGTTTAAAATGAACGCCTCAAATGTGCTCCTGAAGTAGCAATATCGAGTGCAAAAGTTCACAATATATTCTAAATTTATATATGGTCTTCTAGTAGCTAAGCAAAATAATGAGATTTTGCTAAGAAATCATTAGTCACGTCCTACTAGTTCCACATCATTCCTTGAAGTGAATGATATTGGATTTAGATCATTCTCAGAATAGAATGATACATTGTTTTCAAAGAAACCAAGAGATTGGACGTGGTGATGAATATCTTTATAGTACTTCTATGATTTCGAGTCAGAAGCTTGTATTGAAAAAATTATTAGCTTTCTTTTTGAGATGATATTATTGAAAAAATTATCAGCTTTCTCTTTGAGATGATAATATATAACTATTGAATCAAATATTATGATGCATAAAAAATGATATGATTCAAATTATTTGTATGCTTTTCATGATTATCTTAATCATCCGAAATCAATTGTATATATATATATATATATATATATATATAAATCAGAGTGAGAATATCTGCAAATAAATAAATAAAGTTCAGTCTGAATTTCTTTATTTCTTAGTTTTTAAGAAAAGAAAAAAAAAAAGAAAAAAAGATAAAGCTCGTGAGTGCATATTTCTTTTGCCTAGCTATAAAGTCGGCATTGTGCTTCGAAAAGGTGTAGGGCGGAGGGGTGCCATTATTGATGAAAGTTCGAAACCATTAAGAATTACAAATCTTGTATTAATTCAAAGAAAAATTTTATAAAAAAAAAAATTTAATTAACATAACAGATATATTAAACTATAAAGTTATTTGTATTTTTTATTATTTTTTTATATTTTATTTTTTAATATAGTTTTTTTATTTATCCACTCTTACTTACGATGGATGGAAGAAAACCTTATTACAACCAAACACGTTAAACCAAACAAAGAATAATTAAAGCAAGACATCTCAAAATTGCTAAAACAATTAAATTCTAATGCTTGGAAGACCAATTTTGTCTAAACGCATCATGCCTTTTAATTTTCGTGAGAAAGAGTAATCAATTGTAGTATAAAGTTATTTTTATTATAAAATAAATCTAACTTATCAAATAAAATTATTTTAATTTGTAACTTTATTTTTATAAAATTTCTTTATGATTGTAATATTTCTTATTAATTAATCTTTCACCTCCTCGCTCGTCATAAGTCTCTATAGCAGTTTGAGCAATGGACAACAAGAGTATCAGTGACTATGGCAATGTGTGAGTTGTGGTCTCTTAAATATAGTTATATGTGATACTTAAATCTTTTACTTTAAAAAAAAATAACTTGACTATCTAATTTACTACAAAAAATCAAATCAATTTATAAATTAACTTTTATGAATATCTTTTATAAATCAAACATTTCTCATCTCCTAAAGCATTCGAACTGTAGTAGTTCTCAATAGGATAAGTTTAATTTGTATTACTCTTTGTTGATCGATCTCCTCTTCCACTTTTCTTCTACCAAATGTTTAGAAGAATAATGTTAGATACAGTCATAGAGTACATAAATGTCATACAATACTTTTGAAAAAAAGTATTATCTATTATTAGAAAATTAGTTTTTTTCATATATATATATATCGTTTTTATTTACTTTTTTTAAAGAGATTGTGCAACACTTGCATACTCTATGGTTATAAATATCATTTATCTTAATAACCACTAATAATATGCGTGTGTGTATGGTTACACAAAAAAGCCATCAACCCGGCCCGGCTGAATTTTTGGCTCGACCCGACACGATAAAACCCCGAACTGTTTAGATGAACAACGGAATCGGTTATTACCGATACCTGTTTGCTTTTTAATTAAGTAAATACCCCTTACCCTTTTTAGCCAAATTTGATGATAGTTTTGGGTTGACTCTACTGCAATTGAAATTGGAACTCTCCTCCTAAAAGGGGCTGAGATGTTCCTAAGATTTTACCCTCATGAAATTTCAATCGAAGTCAAAGATTTCAAAATTTTCTTTCATATATATTAAACAATCAAGGAACTGATACCAATACCCAAGGGCCAAGAGAAAACCCAAGAGAAAACGACAACTTCTTTGACAATTTTTTAGCTACCAAATGGAAACCCAAGAGAAAATCTAGAACCTGGAAGACGCTTCTTCGACAACTTCAACCCCAACGATGAAAACGACACCGTTTTCAACCCTCCCGAATCTCATGAAGCAAAACCTAACAGATTTTAGAATCAGATTTCAACATCCATACATATCATTCTCTCCCTGAATACTCTTGACTCCCATACTAGATTTCAGAACTAGATTTCAACATCCTTATTGATCCTATTCAGTCGCCTCGAGTCACCCACTACTCCCGACTTCTGGCTCCAATTTCTGCTCATTTTGCCACGCCTCAGTCTTGGCCCCAACAATTCCAAGTGCATAACCCGAAAATGGATTCGATGAGAGAAGGAAAGGAGTAGGTGTATAAAAAGCTTTTTTTTTTCAGCGGGAGAAGCTTTTATTTTTATTTTTATTATCCCAAGGCATGAGAAGCTTTATCTAGATCTTTCTACTTTTTTTTTGTTTTGTTTCTGATAGGAGAAAAAAAATTGGAAAATTCGAAAGAAAAATGGGTCCGGGTAATCGGATATCAGAAACAGTTCGGAATTGGCATCTTCGGGAGTTGGACAAACTGGATCGGTTGGAACAGTGGCATTTCAATTCTGGCTGGGTAATATGAACAGTCCTATATGTGTGTGTGTGTGTTCATGGTGGGTACAATAACAATCAAGAAGGTGGGTTGTCCGAAATGAATTAAATGTTGTTATTACCTACTCTGAATATCTAAAATATTATCAGAGCCAGTGATCTAGTCATGCATGTAGAGAAAAATGGTAAATTATCATGTGAAAAGAAGAAAAAAGAAAGGGAAAACAAGAAAAGAACAAGGGAAGGTTACTTTTGCTTTATTTTCTATTTTTAGCACTTTAGTATCTTTATCCTCACTTTCGCCGTCCCTCGTGATCATCAGTCAATTAACAGAATAAAACAGCTGTCAGAACAACATATTGACCCGAAAATTAAGAGACCTGATTATTCCGAGCTGGTTATGGGGATGATGATCACTACCTCTGTACAAAAGATTCAAATAAGAAATTAGTAGTGAAAGAAATTAACCATCCCAAAAGTTTTGGGATTTTCTTGACAATCTTAATATATCCATAAAAAATGACCCTGGGATGAATTTGAAAGCTTATAAAAAATTACTTTTAATAGTGTAAAAGCTCTTTTAAAGTTAAAAAAAAAAAAAAAAAAGAGTGTGTTTGATAAATTTATCATAGCTAATAGAATAATAATAGATTTATTACTTTCTACTACCCATATTGTACTACTCTTTTTATTTTTTTTATTTTTTTTATTATTTTTTTTTACTTAATGGCCGGCTAAGGAAGAAATCACTATTAGTCATGAAGTTGTATTTTTTTTTTAATTTTTTCTTTATGATTAAGGATGTTAAAAAATACTTAAAAGAAAATAATAAAAATTTCAAATACACTATAGAGTAGTAAATTGATGATAAAAGGCCGTAATAAGTCTATCATTATCCTTTATAAAAAGTTCTTTAAGCATTAAAAAAAAAACCTACAAATTCCATTTTTAAAAAAAGCATCAAATTGGATAATGTTACATCTGAAAAAACATCTTAACTAATTTTAAAAGTGCGTTAAGTGCACATTTACCAAACAATAAACAACTCAACTTAGCCTTATTTGGTTACACAATACTTAAAATGAGATGAGATGAGATATCTTGTTGAAAGTTGAATAAAATATTGTTATCATATAATTTGTCAATATTAATTTTGTTTTAAAATTTCAAAAAGTTCAATTGGTTATTATATTTTGTTTAAAAATTTAGAAAAATTATAATGATTATATGAGATGAGATGAGATGAGATAGTTTGATTTTATATAACCAAACCAGCCTTAATAGTAAAAATGTTTAGTTATAAAGCTCAACAATTAAAAGCAATACGTAAATATTATAAAATTTTTTATTTCCTACTGTAATTTCAAATAGATACTTTTGGTCCTAGGCGTAGAAACTTATAAATTAAGTTAAGCAAGAATTAATAAAAAGAAAAGAAAAGAAAAGGTTAGAGCATATTGCTTTTGCCAATTGCATGCCGGCCATAAAAGTCTAGTACTGCTGCAGCATCTAAGAGCATCCTCATCCCATTCCCCGTCTCCATCTCTATAATTTAATTCAAAATCACATTTTCTTAAAATTTTCCTTAAATTTTATTCATTTTTCAAAAACTTCCTACATCTCATTCCTCATTCATATCTCTATTCTATTAAATAATATTTTTCTATTTTTTTTATTACTTTTTCTTTCACTTCTATTTACAAATTTAACTACTCAATATTTTTTCTTATTTTTTGAACTATTACTCTAGTGAATATTTTAAACAAAAATTTAAATTATTTTTTTGTGAATATGATAATATTTTTAAAATTAATTTTTTTATATTTTCGTAATTAATTAAATTATTTTTAAAATTATTATTTAAAACTATAATAAATATGAGTATGAGAGAAAGTGTAGATAATTGAAAAATTATTTATTTTATATATTAGAATAAAATATTGATAAAAATGATTTAGGGAATGAATAGTGAGTCTTCAAATATGGGGACTTACTATTTATTTCCTAAACTTTTTCCCTAAAATAGGGATTCGGATGTGGGAAATATTTTGATTAAAACTCCAAAATAAACCTCAAATTATGGAAAATATGGTGCTTTGAAGAATCGGATGGGATGCTCTAAGTGCTTAATTCGCAATGTGTGAACTGATTAAGAATTGTCTTTTTTAAAAAAAGAAAAAAGGAAAGAACATATATAAAGGTCAGTCCATATTGCTTTGCCCGGTCATAAAGTCTCATATATATATCGATGCAGCATCTTCGTGCTTCGCAAGTGTCATGTGTGAATTGATTAAGACATGATCACGCTACTGATCTTATGCACTCACTGATCTATAAATTAGAAGATACATGAATAAGATATTTGAACTGCAATGTGTATATATATATACACACATATAGTTAATAGCAAACCAAAATATTATTTAATATTTATTATAAAACGAGTTATTAGTGTTATATATTTTAATAAAAAATATATAGTTACGTAATAAGTTATCATTGATTCATTTTAATGCCATGGTGCATGTACGTATTATATATAAGCTGTGTGTATTCATGTGGTTATTGGGGATTTTTGTTAGCGAATTGGGATGCTTGATTCATTGGTTTAAGGTATATATTCTGATATATGGCTTTCACTTTGGATTTTTGTTGTCAACTTGCATGCTAATCTTCTCTTCGATACTCTGCTTACTAGCCATGCCACCGCACCCCATGATTGTGATCATTGTGATCATTCTTGAGTACTATAGATATTTTTTTTTTTTTTTGAGGTAATCGGCCTACGCTGATTGGGTATATTTAGAAAACTAAGTACTTTGTTCTTCTTCTTTTTTTGAATGGGAGAAGATCACTGCATGATCAATTATTTATGCAGCACTCTTTTGAATATATAAATATATGTATCTATTACCATATATAAAAGCCAAGTTTTAATTGATGACTTGCCATTATTTCCGCAATATTCGGCTTAAGTGTGCAATGGTTATGAAATAACGTTGGTTCACATTTGAACTAATGTTCGAATTTAATTACACAAAATTATGAAATAACGTTCGAACGTACGACCCAATGTTCGAACTTATTTACCCTCAAAACGAACACAATGTTTGAATGTTTAAACGATTTACGTTCAAACGATCTGTTTGACGTTCGAACGTAAATATGATACGTTTGAACTACAACTAACGAACATCAACTTTTCTAGTTTGAATGTCAGTCGGTTGGGTTAACGTTCGAACGTTCTGTTTGACGTTTGAACATTACATTTTGTGACATATTTCAACCGTCACAAAAAATTTCACGTTCGAACGTGACATCAAACGAAAGACCTCCAACAGTTACTAAAAATATTTTTTGTGATGATTGAATAGTATACTGTCACCAATTATTTTCTATGACGCACATTAGGTGACGGTAGTCGTGATGGTTTCGAATCGTCACCAAATGTCTTTAGTAACATTTTGGTCATTTTTTGTGACGTTTTTCTCTGTCACAAAAGACCAATTATGTTGTAGTGTGATGTAATCAGCCAATAAACATCAACTCAACACATTCCAACAAATCTTTAAAATAATATAACAAACCGCGCATGGAGGATTTGAGCTAGATTGTGTTAACCAAGATGAGTGATCTTCTCCTTTTTCCATGCTAACAATCCCAATGAAAACTATATATACAAACAGTAAAAGAATAATTAATGTGAAACATAAGTAGAAGCCGTGTAAAAGTTTAGACAGGGAAAGTTTAGTAGTTATCAATGAGCACTATTATGGAAAATGACCATGTCATGTTTGTTGTGGTGTCTGTGTAGAGACATAAATTATTGCAATTTCTAGAAAAGAAATTATTGCACTATTAATATGGAAATAATATATATTTAGCAAGCTTAGCTGTTTTTATTTGGAAGCTATAACTTTGATCCTGATCACATCCTAAATGACCTTTGAAATAAAATATTTTATTTATTTATTTATTTTAATTAAAAGAAGGTTATCAAGGATTATCTACCACATGATCTAAACACTTACGTGGCATGAAATCCATTGTATAAAACATCCATTGTACCACCTATATTTTTCCAAGAGATGAGAAATGTTGTTCTTTATAATGAACTCTATTATTTTTCTTCATGTTGTGATATTTTGAACAAGACATGATGCATTACATGACCCACTTAATTTCTAATCAGAAACCATGGTCAACACCCTCGGTACTTCATTAATTTACTCTTTATCTTTTCTCATTTTCATCTATTCATGTCACTCGGTGCATAGCTGCATTTTTAATCATACATTTAGACTGCAGGACTAAAACATTATTACCCAATAGATCCAATAGGTCAGACCATCTATATTCCTAGCTGTCACACAACTGGCCAGGCCAACCATTACGGGAGCATCCCCAATAACAGGACTTGCATTGTTTTGGGTGAATTGGCAAATGTGCCTTCTACGTATCCAAGCAATATTAATGGAGTTAAAAAGCGAGGAACATTTAACCAATAAACCAGTTATAGAACCTCAATCACTTACCAAACAACAAGATACAACTAAATACCATAGCACCTTCATCTTAAAGACTTGGGCAACACGAACCGATTTTAAGAGTTCTACGAACATAGCCATACCTTCCAAGCAGTACCACTGGAGTTTAAAAAAAAAGCATGCTTTTGCTTGTATCAAGTTGTTCGCATTCTGCGTGTGTCTTATTGTTCATATTTCAAAAGCTAAAAACCAAGGAAAAGGAACTTCTAACCAAGATCTTACCAGGATTTCACCTTCAGATTTTAGAAAAGGAAAACCAAGATCTTAGCTGAAGCTAGCCATGGAGACAAGAAGTCAACGAACAGAGATTTGAAGACAAGATAATGAGGATAAGATGACGAGGTAGAGCTGATCTTCCTTCTTCCAAACCCGAAGACGACGGCAACAAAAAATTTCCCTCCAACCTGAAGGCGACAACGACAAACGTTTTCCCTCCAGAGCCGTTTCTTCTAGTTTTTGGCTTCTGAAATCACAAATCTTTCCTCCTTTCCATTCAGTTCGATTTTCTTGCTTTTGTATTTTTTTTTAAATAAATAAATCGGCTGGCGTGGGTTCAGCCGATTCCTCGAAGGGTGCGTGCGGCGGTTTTCTGTAGCACTGTAAAAGCGACAGAAAAGTGCGAAACACCCATTCCAAATGATTTACAGCAAATTGTTGGCAAAGAATACGTCTTTCTACTACGACTTGATGAGTACAATTTAAAATGTAGATGGGAAAACTACATGATTCGGCAAATATTTGATCCTGAATTTATAGAATCAAAGTTAATAAAAAAGGTAACAATAAATTACACGATTTGGTATTTAATCATATTTTCTATCATATTTTATATTTATAATGATTTTAGTTCTCATTGTTCAATCAATTCATTGCGGGTATTGATTAGTACATTGTTATACTATACTTTAGTAGAAATTTAATGATTAAATGTTTTATACATAAACTTTTTTAACGATATTAATCTTATTTCAGGAAACTATTGTAGACATCAACTCAAATACAAGGGAAAATGATCATAAATCTCAAGCTTCATCATCCAAGAGGAGAAAAATCTAGAAAAAATATTAATTGAACAATCGTGTCTCATATTAATTGTATCTATTTTACATTACTCTAAATTGAACAGCGATATATATATATATATATTACATTTTTAATATTGTAAATTGACCATGAAATATTTATTAGTAAAGTGAACTCTTTTATATATGCATGCTCCATTTTATATATATTTGATAGACATTTATTAGCTAGCTTATAGTAACTATTTAAAGTTATAAAATTCAGTATAAATAGCGGTCTGCGCATTGCGCGGGTTATAGGCTCGTATTATATATAATATCCATGACAAGAGATTGGAATTAACAAGGACGAAATTAATGGATCTAGTAGTAGTGGTGCAATTCAAAGGTAATATTGTTATTGTACAACTCGTTTTCCCTTTTCTTTGAGCATGGGATCATTAATGTCGGGTCTTGTCTCAACTTTATGTTGGTTTTACTTATTGCAGTGCCTCACTGTTTCCTTAAACAAAAGACGGAATCCACATTTTTGCACTCTCAAGCTCGAGCAATACCAGCAATGAAAGCCTCCATTCGAGTGCAATATTGGTTCAACCACTCAGTGACGGTACTCTTGGTATATTTGATACCCACATTATCTCACCTCCGTGTACCAACCTGATTTCTTCCTCTGTAAGTAGCCGATGGGAATGGAGAGGTTCCAGTACATGATTGCCAATATCCGTATCTAATATAAATGATAGATCTAAGAAAATAATGAGGATTTTCTAATCCAACCTTTTAACATGGGCAGCCTTGTCATCCTCGTATATTCAAAAAGAAGCACACATAGCTAAAGAGGTTTGAATAAAATAAATTTCTCACACTTTACAAGGTAGCTTTACATGAATATATATACAGCAAGTGGTCTAGCTATACAAGGTAAGACTATAACTGCAGCAGCTGGTCTAGCTATACAAGGTAAGCCCAGTGCGTGATTTACGTAAATGATTACGTTACAAGAGAGGATTGGGTGCCAGTTGCCATAGCGTGATCCTTGGGCTGTGATGTAGTATCAGTTCCCTTATTACGCCCCCGCAAGATGGTGCCGCCATCGGTGACGCCAATCTTGGACATCAATGAATGAAATCTGGTACGAGGCAGTGCCTTTGTGAGCAAATCAGCTAATTGATCGTGCGTAGATACATGCAAGACTTCAATGATACCTTTGTTGACATAGTCGCGCACAAAATGAAGATCAATGGCTATATGCTTCATGTGAGAATGATGCACAGGATTGATGCACATTAAGGTTGTGCTTGGCCACTGAGAATTCTCATATAAGAATTTTGTGCTTTAAGATTAAATATTAAAATAATTATATTTTAATATTATTATTGTACGTTTTGAGATTTGAAAATGTTAAGAAAAAATTGAATAGTTTATTATATTTTATTTGAGGATTTGGAAAAATTGTAATGATGAGATAAAAATTTTGTATTTAAGATGAAAATTTTGTGTGGCCAAACATAACCTTAAGTGAGCTGCTCCCACATTGTCGCAAAGAAGTTTCGGAGGCCTAGTGGACGGTAACCCAAGCTTAGTGAATAAGGAGGATAACCAAGCTACCTCAGAGGCTATTGTGGCAAGGGCCCTATACTCTGCCTCATTGGAGGAGCGGGCAACTGCTCGTTGCTTGCGAGTACACCAGGAGATAGCATTACGGCCAAGAAAAATAACATATGCGGATGTGGAGGTCCGGTCATCAGCGTTGCCTGCCCAGTCGGCTTTAGAATAGGCCGTGAGTGTGGTGCTTGAATCTTTTTGGAGAAGTAGGCCATGATGCATGGTATGTTTGAGGTACCGAAGCAGACGTTTGACTGCACTCCAATGGGTTTGCGACGGGCAGTGCATAAATTGAGCAAGACGGTTGACCAGAAAGGCTATATCCAGTCAAGTGAGCGAGAGATATTGGAGACTGCCACTGACTCATTGGAATTCAGTGCTATTAGCCGCCGTGGTGCCATCATTGAGATGGAGTTTGGATGTTGCTGCCAAAGGGGTACAGATTGCCTTTGCACCATCCAATTGTATGCGTTGAAGTAGATCTCAGATATATTTATGTTGACTGAGTAGAAGACCATTAGGCATAGGAAGTACTTCAACACCCAAAAAGTAGTGTAAGGGGCCAAGATCCTTAAGAGAAAATTTGGCACCAAGGGAAGAGATGATAGACTTAGTACAATTGTTAGAGTTGCCTATCAAAATGAGATCATCAACATACACCAGAAAATAAGCCACAATAGCATTCTGATTATAGATGGACAGGGAAGCATCAGATTTGGACTGATGGAAACCCAAATGTAAAAGGTGACTACTCAGTCTAGTGTACCAGGCTCCCACCGGGGGCGGGGGGGGGGGGGGGGGGGGNGGGGGGGGGCGGGGGGGGGGGCTGTTTGAGCCCATAGAGAGACTGTCTCAGTTTACAGACATGATTGGGCTTGTCAGGATCCGCAAAACCGGCAGGTTGAACCATATAGACCTCCTCAGTAAGAGTCCCATGAAAAAAGACATTATTCACATCAAGCTGCTGAGGGGGCCACCCACAAGATAAGGCAATAGTGAGAATGACTTAGATAGTAGCTAGTTTGATAACGGAAGAGAAAGTCCAGTGTAATCGAGACCCGGTCATTGATGAAAACCTTTAGCCACCAATCAGGCTTTATAGTGATCAATGGAATCATTAGGTTTTCGTTTGATGCGGAAGACCCATTTACAACCAATAGGCCGAATGTTGGGCTGAGATAGAATTAAATCCCAAGTACCATGTCGAACAAGTGCATTGAATTCTTCACTCATGGCCCAACGCCAATTTTCATCTATCAAGGCCTGGCCCACGCAGGTAGGCTTAAGAGAGGATGGCATGGGATGATTGGTGGCTGCAAACATCCACTTGGGTTTTCTGATGTTATTCATTCCCTTGGTAATCATGGGATGAGTGCGTGGAATTACTGGGCCTGGGCTAGGCTGCAAGGTAGTCGAGGTAGGCTGCTCACAAGGGTCAAGCAAGGCAGGAGTTTGGCACAGGTATAGATAAACTAGGATATGTGCTTTGAGGGAGCAGACTGGAAACCGAGTGCTGTGCTTGTTGGAGATGCGAACCAGGAGTGTGGACTGGAGGAGTCGGAGGCATGGGCAAGGCCTGGTGAGGCTGTTGGGGCAAATAAATGGGCTCCTGAGCAAGCATGACAGGGCGTTTGGAACAAACTTGATCCGTGTGAGCCATGGACATGTATGGAAATTCTAATTCATCGAAGGTTACATGCCGTGAAATATAAATTTTGTTTGTGCGAACATCCAAACATTTGTAAGCACTTTGAGAAGTAGAATAACCAACAAAAATGCAAGATTTGGACTTTGGATCAAGCTTATTATGTTGATACGGTTTAAGCCATGGAAAAGCTAAACAACCAAACGTTCATAATTTTGCATTTTGATACGGTTCATAATGTTGGTGTTTGGCCAAAAAGATGTGTGAGGGTTGGGGCATGGCCGGCTGTGGTGGGTAGGCGGTTTATTAAGTAAACAGCAGCTTGAAAAGCTAAAGTCCAATATTTTGTGGGCATAGTAGCTTGAGTAAGGAGCGTTTTACCGGTTTTAATAATATAACGATGTCTCCTTTCGGGAATGCCATTATGTTGAGGTGTGTGAGGTGGTGTGTGAGGTGGTGTGTGAGATGACTGATGCCACATTTTTGAAGGTATGACCGAAGACCAAGATATTCGCCCCCATTATCACTGTATAGGTTCTTGAGTAGATGACCAAACTGTTTTTCCAATAAAACATGAAGTTGTGGAAAAATAGTGCGGACATCAGATTTATTATGCATGGGAAAGAACCAACAATATCTAGTAACATGATCAATAAACACGACATAGTATTTATTGATAATGTAGAAGCTTCCAATAATTATAAATCAAATATGGAAGCTGCAATTATGGATAGATGCATGCCATGTACAGCAGCGCGAGAGTTTAGCAAGCAACGTTCAAGCTGATTTCACTCAACCAAAAACAGAGTCATGGGACAGCTCGTGCAGCTGATTTCATTCTGTAACTTGATCATTGTTTCCTTATCAAGCAAATATATTTATTTATTTCCTTTGTAATACACAAACAGCTGTATACATTCAATATAAATACAATTCACTCTCCCACGAATCATGTTGGTGAGATTTCTCAAACATCGGTTATTTATCTCATTTTCTTCTTGGTATCAGAGACACAGAAACACTGTGAGGGCCACCTTCTTCTTCTTCCGCAATCATGTCTTCAGTATCTTTGAATGTGGGCAACTTTGTCACACTTCGCCTTAAAGCTGAAAATTATCCTCTATGGCGAGAGCAAATACTTGCTCTGGCTGAAAGCCAGGAACTTGTGGCTTATCTCACTGGTGAGGCAACAGCCCTTGAAGCTGTACTTCCACTTCAAGAGGGTTCGGATCGACCAGCTGTTGTTAACCCAGAATTTCTCAAATGGCGAACTGTCGATCGTTTATTGAGAGGATGGATCATCGGTACACTCTCTGAGGAGGCACTTGGCATTGTAATTGGATTGGATACATCGGCACAAGTATGGGCTGCTCTCAAGGAAGCTTATGCACAATCATCTCAAGAACACCAATTTTAGCTTACACAGCAGCTCAATCATATGAAAAAGGATCCAGAATTGTCTCTCAATGACTATCTCCGTAAGTTCAAAGGGGTCTATGACAGTTTCTCTGCTATTGGATTTCCTGTTGATGATAAGACAAGGGTTTTTTCTTTATTGAATGGTCTGGGAGCACGATATGAGCCATTCACTACATCTATGCTCAAGCCTCCAATGCCAAGCTATGTTGAAGTAGTGCCCCTCCTGCAGAGTTATGAAACTCGTATCAGCCTCCATTCCCCTGACTCTGGAGCCTACCATGCTTTCTATGGTCAAAAGAACAACTTCAAATCCAACAACAAAGGCCCTCGTCAATCAGGTAATTTTTCCTCAAAAGGTAAAGGTTTTTCTCCTGCTAACCAAGCTACTATTAATCAGAATACACAAGGATATTCATCTGCTGCTAACAACTTCACCCGAGAAAATAAGGGTGATCTTCTATGCCAAATCTGTGACAAAAGAGGGCTATTCAATGTTGGTACAGGTTTGATCACTAAATTCAACCTGATAATATTCCTAAAGCTTTTGCTGCTCTCAATCTTGACTCAGCAAACAATAATGAGGAATGGGTGTCCGATACTGGAGCCTCCGCACATATGACCTCTCATGAAGGTATTTTACAAAATTTAAAACCTTATGTTGGTTCAGATCATGTCTTGATTGGCAATGGAGATTTTTTAAAAATTACTCATACTGGAGATGCACTAATCGGGTCAGGATCTTCAAGAATTAAACTCACCAATGTTCTTTTAGTTCCTGACTTAGAGAAAAATCTGCTTTCAATTGGCCAATTAACTGCTGATTATCCAGTAAATTGTGAGTTTTCTAATGACCATTTTGTCATTAAGGACCAAGTGACACAAATGGTACTCATGAAGGGCCTCAAGCAACATAATCTCTATACAATTAGAGCCTCACCAGCTGCCTTTTCTCCTCAAGGTTTCGAGCAGTTCCAAGGGACATTTGGCATCAAAGGCTCGGGCATCCTAATGCAGCTGTTGTTACTAAGCTACAAAGTCATGGTTTTATTCAAGTTGTGTCTAATAAAGTTGAAAATAAATTGTGTGAAAGCTGTCAAGTAGGGAAAATGTCAAAACTCCCTTTTCTAGTTTCGGTATCTAGTACTCTTGCTCCATTTGAGAAACTTCATATTGATTTGTGGGGACCTGCTCCCGTTACTTCAATAAATAAATTTCTCTATTATGCTGCTATTGTGGATGATTTTACAAAGTTCATTTGGCTTATTCCCCTAAAATATAAATCTGATTTCTTCAGTCAGTTCATATTATTTGAGAAGTATGTTTTAAGGCAATTTGAGAAGACTATTAAAGTGGTGCAAACTGATGGAGGAGGTGAATTCATGAATCTTTCCTTCCTCAGTCACTTATGAAGATCTGGAATTCGGCATCAAGTTTCTTGTCCTTATACCCCTGAGCAGAATGGATTTGTAGAACGAAGACACAGAAATATCAGAGAGTTGGGTCTAACAATGATGTTGCATGCTAATGTTCCTAAATATTTCTGGGTGGAAGCCTTTACAACTGCTGTATTTTTTATTAATCGGCTTCCTACAGCTACTTTACATTGGGAGTCACCATTTTATATGCTGTATAATAAGCAACCTGATTATGGATCCCTTCGGGTTTTTGGTTCTAGGTGTTACCCATATGTGTGGGATTAGAAAAATAATAAATTTGACCCCAAGTCTCTCCCTTGTGTATTCTTGGGCTATAGTGATCGACACAAGGGCTATAGGTGCTACTATCCACCTACGAAACAGACTTTTATATCACGGCATGTCGCTTTTGATGAAGAGAATATGCACTTCAAAAATCAGTACCCCAACAAGACTATTACAGATTGCATGGTGACTACTTTCATAGAATGGGATCCCTTAATAGTTTATATACGTACTTCCTCAACACCATCACAAGAAAAATCAACTCTTGATGCACCTTTAAAAAAATCACTCACCCTCTCTGATTTGGCTTGTGATGCAGAATCCCAGACAACAAATCATCTCTCAAGTCCTTTCGATGTTATAGCTCCCCTATCTCAACTGGAAGACCAGACAGCATCCGAAGTTCCTTCTCAATCCAATGATGCACAGGATCAACTTATACTCCCTGCACCTTCTCATAACATGAAGACAAGATCAAAATCAGGTGTCCATAAACCGAATCCCAAGTATGCTTTGCTTCATCAGTATGATGCTATACCAAAACCACCCAAAACAATTAAAGCTGCTATTCAACATCTGGGATGGAAACAAGCTATGGAAGAGGAGCTACAAGCCTTAAACCAAAATGGTACTTGGTCACTTGTGCCTCGACAAGAAGCAATGAATGTTGTTGGATCACGTTGGGTTTTAACACCCAAAATTAATCCTGATGGATCTCTTCAGCGCTTAAAAGCAAGGTTAGTAGCCAAAGGCTACCATCAAGTTAATGGAATTGATTTTACCGAGACTTAATCTCCTGTGGTAAAGCCAGCCACAATCAGACTCATTTTGTTTGTAGCTGTGATTAAAAGGTGGAGCATACGCCAGCTAGATGTAAGGAATGCATTCCTTCATGGCATGTTATCTGAAAAAATTTTCATGGAGCAACCACCAGGCTTTAAGAGCAAAGAAAAGTCTGATCATGTCTACCTTCTTCAAAAAGCCATATATGGCTTAAAACAGGCCCCAAGGGCTTGGTTTGACAGATTTAGCTCTTTCCTTCTTCAAATAGGTTTTTTCTGCAGCACCGCTGATCCTAGTCTATTTATTAATCATTCAGCTCATGGTACTATTGTGCTACTTCTCTAAGTGGATGATATCATCCTCACAGGGTCCTCAAAACAATTAATTGATGGCTTTGTTGTTAAGCTGCACACAGAATTCTTCATGAAGGATCTAGGCAAACTTAGTTATTTCTTGGGGATCGAAGTCAGTCATGTGGACAATGGACTGGTGCTACATCAATCTAAATATGCCATTGATCTCCTTGAAAGGGCATTAATGCAGGATTGTAAACCTATACATACTCCCATGACAAAAAAATTTAAAGTTGCCATTGACTCAACAGCTCTTTGTGATCCTCACACGTATAGGTCACTTGTTGGTGCTTTGCAATATCTCACATTAACCAGACCCGATCTATCATTTAGTGTGAATTATGTTTCTCAATTCATGCAAACTCCAACACAAGATCATCTTACAATGGTAAAACGAATTCTGCGTTATGTGAAAGGAATGATTCATCAGGGGTTACATATCCAGCAATCAAGTTCCATGGAGCTTTATGCATTCTCCGATGCCGACTGGGCTAGCTGTCCATTTACAAGAAGGTCTACAACAGGATATTGTATGTATATTGGAAGTAACATCATCTCATGGAGTGCAAAAAAACAATCAACTGTCTCTCGCTCAAGTTCGGAAGCGGAGTACCGTGCAATGGCTCAAACGGCTGCAAAAATCACTTGGATTACCTTTCTCCTTCGTGATCTTCAAATTCCATTAAAGAATCCTCCACTATTATTCTGTGATAACATGAGCTCCTTATTTATGACTGTCAACCCTGTGTTTCATGCTCAAAGTAAACACATTGAGCTCGATTATCATTATATCCGAGAACGTGTCTCTCTTGGGTTGTTACAAACTCGTCACATTTCAACCTCATCCCAGATTGCAGATGTGTTTACCAAGCCGCAGACAAGACATGCCTTGACACAGCTTAAACACAAACTATGCATGGTAACCCTGCCTAGTTTGAGGGGGGATGATAATGTATAAGATTCCAATAATTATAAATCAAATATGGAAGCTGCAATTATGGATAGATGCATGCCATGTACAGTAGCCGAGAGTTTAGCAAGCAACATTCAAGCTGATTTCACTCAGCCAAAAACAGAGTCATGGGACAGCTCATGCAGCTGATTTCATTATGTAACTTGATCATTGTTTCCTTATAAAGCAAATATATTTATTTATTTCCTTTGTAATACACAAACATCTGTATACATTCAATATAAATACAATTCACTCTCCCACGAATCATGTGTGATGAGATTTCTCAAACATCGGTTATTTATCTCATTTTCTTCTCATAGAAGGTAAAATCCGGAACCACTTCCCGGAGAGCTCTGGAATTTGCAATGCCCCTTTCCATCGCAAATGTCGAGAGCCGTCATTTTCTTAGAGGTTTGGACAGCATCGATAAACTCGTGGGCATTTTGCTCATATACTAGACGAGCCCCGCACATTTGCACCTTCATAAATCGACTTCCAATCGTAATTGAACCTCAATGTAACTCCAGATGTGTGGTACATATATCCAATATCCTGCTGGCGTATGAGTGAGGCATTTAGGGAATCCTCGCTCTAGGGGTTCTTTTAGAGGACCTTCATCATTGCCAAAATGAATCAAAAGCTGGTCGAAATCTTCAGGAGCCTCATGAAAATCTAACCTCTTTAAACGTGTTGACTCCCAAGTCTCAAGTTCATGGATTTCAAAGACAAAATAAAGAGCAAAACCCAACCACTTTCTACTATCATCCAAATCCGGATGCAACCGGATTGTGATCGAGGAACCCATACTCGGATTCTGGAACCACATTGGAATTCTTGATGCACTTGAAGTACCCGAGATAACTCTGGCAAGATCAATGTATGCCTATGAAAAATAAATTGAATTAAGAAAAGGAGGAAACAGAAGGCGTACTTTTCACGGTTCAACTGAGCAATTGAACATAAAATATTTCAGTCCAAAATACTGTTCCTAAATTGCAACTTTTCTTACTCGTTTAATTGGCTTTCAAAATTGACCGTACGTACATTTTAAAGCCTATATATGAGATTTGACAAAGGATGGGAGCAATTTGAAATATAGTTAAAAGTTTGATGGTGCAAGAGAAAAGAAACTAACATACCTTAATGGTTCTTTCATGCATCAGGTCTATTTCTGCTCGAGTTGATAACGACAACCTCCCAAACTTGCCGTCTTTTTGAAGAATAGCCAGTCCTATTTCATCTGAAGCTATAAAAGTAATTTCATTAGAATGTTCTTCCAATGAGATACAATCTTCAGCAGCAACATTTACTATACCTGATGGAAGTTCTGGCAATGATCGAAGCCTGCTACAGCTTCTCAAGAAAATAACTCTAAGCTTGGAAAATTGAGAGATGCTTTCAGGTAAGAGCTCGAAATCGTTTCCACTTAGATCTAGAGCTAGCAATGATGACAATCCACTTAGGTCATTAGGAATTGTTCCATCTTTTAAATGGCAATAACTCAAGTTTAATTTGTTCAACCAGCGTAAACCTGAGAACGAACCAGGCAACACAAAGCTGATGTCGGAGCTCGGCAATAAACAACCGAAGAGTCGGCCGAGTAGCGATTGAGGTGGCAGACCAAAACATCCTCGGCAGTTTAGCATTTTAAGGTTCTGCAGACGTAAAAAGGAGGATGGTACTTGCCTTATAGCAGTTCCACTTATATCAAGCTCCTCCAGATGTTCCACATTCCCTAGGTCCTCTGGCATTTTATCAAGTCTTGAGCAACCATCCAAATGAAGTTGGGACAAACGTTTCAAACTTCCCACACTTTTTGGAAGCTTCTCGAGTCTCGAACACCTGGAAAGAACCAATTCTTCAAGGGAATCCCAACTAATGTTACATGGAAGGCTTCTAAGGGATGCACAATCTCTCAAATTCAGAACAATAAGGCGTCTGAGATCTCCAACTGATGAATGGAGGTTAAGCAAATTTGTACAGCCTTGAAGAATCAGCCTCTCAAGATTTGGGTCTCTTGTGAAGTCCGGAGTCTCCATCAAGTATCGAGAGTCACTAAGGTCAACGAGTTTTAGCTTGTGCAAACTCTGGGATAAAACAATAAATCAATATGAGGAAAGTTTATGCAGAGCAATTAACTTCACAACTTTTTACATAAAAATGGAAGAATAAAAACACTTGCATAAGTGAAATTCTGACCTTAGTTCCCTGCCACAGTTGTTGAATGTGGCTGGAACACATACTGAGTTCAACGAGTTTATCAGGTCACATCTTGAGCAATCTCAAGTTCTTCATCTCGGAAAAGGCGTCAGCATTCAAGTCTAATTCTTCTTGTGGAGGAGAGTTTAGGACTATTCCTTCGATCCTGTCTGTTCCCTAGTGACCAACAAGAACGTATTAGTGCAGTGCAGAGCATGATGTAGTCAAGTGTGTACTGAAAATTTGAATTGCATTAGTATATACAATTCAATAAGCTTGTCTACTATCCACTTACACTGTTATTCTTCAGCACACGCAGGATATCCTCATCATGCCACAACCTACTTCGTCGGCCAGGATCTCTAGGACATTCACGCCGAACAATTTCCCGACCCATTTCTTCAATTAGATCATGCATCTACAATTTCGTCCCCGACATGGTTATAAGAGACTTACTGATCAGATCTTCTATGCCGATGTATGGGTCGTAACACAACTTTCTAATATACTCTTCACACGATAACTATCCTTCCCTTTGTAGAAACATGCAATATCTAGAAAAATGTTTTGCTCTTTTTCCCCAGTCCGTCAAAACTTATTTTAAGTGTGTCCATGATTTTTCTAGCAGGGTTTTCTTTTAGTCTACTCACAGCAGATTCCCAAAAATCTACACTTCTCTCAAACAAGAATGAACCCAGAACTTTAATAGCTAAAGGAAGGCCATTAGCATGATTTAAAATCTTCTTGGACAGCTCCACAAAATCTTCTGGAGGGAGTTCTTGCTTGAAGGCTTTCCAACTAAAGAGGTTGAGAGCTTCATCATTATTCAATTCTTTAGCCTTGTATATTTCAATTTCCAGTCCATGTTCTTTCAACAGACGCTCATCTCTTGTTGTTATAATGATCCTACTTCCTGGACCAAACCAATTGCGCTCATTTGCTAATGCTTCTAATTGTTCGGATTGATCCACATCATCGAGAATAACAAGAACCTTTTTATAACACAGTCTGAGTCTTATCATATTCTTTTCCCTGTCAACGTCCTTGATATCAATATTGCTTTCCATCAAGATATCAGAAAGAAGTTCGTTTTGTATACTAATCAAACCATCTTTTGCAGTTCTTTCTCTGACATTGGCAATAAAACTACTGGCTTCAAATTGACTAGAAAATCTGTCATAAAAAGCACGCGCAAGAGTTGTCTTATCGATACCACCCATCCCCCTAATCCCTACAAAGTGAACATCATCATCTGGCCTGTTACTTAAGCATAAGTGCTCCTATTCCTCCACACGAGAGGCTATTCCAATAAGGTCCTTGGATACAGTTGAGACTATAGAGTTTAATTTACTGAGTATCTTTTCGACAATGTTTTGAATAGCTTTTGACTCGTCCCTGCAAATTAGGAGGATTGAAAAGTAATTTTCATTGACAGAACAAAGTTAGGAAAAGGGAAAAATTCTGTTAAAATGTTAAATAATGATTGGTTAGTAGTTAATGATATATAAATATATGATTTAAAACCAGTACTTTTTTTTTTCCTAAGCAAGCGAGCAAACTTCATTAACAAAGTAGAAATGGTAATACATGAAGAGGGGATGGAGTTATCTAACAAATACCCCAGAACAATAACAACAACGCAAAGAGATGGATGAAAAAACAAAGAAAGCGAGTTTTAGCGACCAATTTCTTTATCTTCACCCAAGTCCTACCAAGAGGACGCCATATTAAAAGACGGTTATAATACGTTCGTAAAAAGTTTCAAACAGCACCACTAGAAGCAGTGAGAGTGGCGGGTTTACTGTTGTTTATTGTCTTGAGATGATTTTTGGAGAGATCAACAATACTTTCATCAATATCACCAGTTAGTAAAAGCAAAAACATAGTAGAAAATAAGGCATCAGGTAGACTGATATGCGGCTAGTGATAATCTACATTCCAGCGCACTTGTGATGGATGGCGTGGGGCACAGCCACACGCCGGTGGGAAGAAAACAATGAAAAGCAATAATTATATATATAGTCAAAAAAGGGGTGAAAAGCAAGATGTACAATATATACAGCTAGCCGGTTTTGTAAATGCAAGATATGTATATTAGCGAGATGACCTTTTTGCCCTTTTCCAATTTTACGCTATGCTAGGGTTCAAAGAAACAGAGCAGCGCCGTAAGGCTGCCGCTTGGGGCCTTGGGCCAACGACGAACGCTAGGCGGCAGAGGAACCTTGCAGACATGGTGGCTCAACCTCGACAACCACTACCGGAGGTCGAAATCCCTTTTCGTCCGGCCAAAGTGATTGATGGAGAACTTTGTGTGATTTTCTCTAAGGAAGAGATTGAGAGGTCTGCCGTCCCTTTCAAATACTCCATGGTTTTGAAGTTCCTCAAGCAAAGGCCATCTCTAGATGTCATCCATGCCTATATTCAGAGTCGATGGGGCCTAGAATTTCAACCTGTGATTTCGGCCATGAGAAGGGCTAGAAACGTGTTTATACGTTTCTCCAATGAACCAGATTTTGTCAACGCTTTATTGAGGGAAGCGACGGACGTGGATGGAGCTCCTTACCGTGGCTTTCACTGGCACTTGGAATTTGATGAGGAGTCCGAACCATCCCTAGTGTCGGTATGGGTTTTTCTTCCAGATTTGCCTCCTAAATTTTATCATGAATCTCTCTTGAAAAATATTACCTCCCCTATTGGGCGTTTCCTACGCCGTGAAAATGCTACAAGATGTGCCACCAAGATGGATGGAGCGAGAGTTTGTCTAGAGATGGACGCTGCCGTAGAACCTGTTCGAGGGATCTGGATTGGCACGCCCAACCATAGCTCCAGCTTATACGTGAAAATGGAATATGAAACTCTCCCTGCCTTCTGCTCAAGATGCAGGGTCCAAGGCCACAATTTACAAAAGTGTAAACGCAAAGAGGGGGCCATGAACGCTAGGGATAAGAATGGGAAAGGAAGGCAGGAAATAAACAAACCTGGCAGCTACATAAATCAACAAATGGAGAAGAAAAAAGCAAAGAAACAGAGACCTTACTGCAGCTGAAAATGGTTGAAAATGGGGGTGCTTGTCTGAGTGGTTTAAAGGTGGATAATACCGTGGGTCTTTAACTGGAAGTAGGAACTGCCGAAACAGAGGCCAAAGAACTGGAGATGTGGTCCGAAATGGGGGAGTTAGCAAACGGGAAAAATGATGAAAGGGAAGATACCGAACTAGTGACTACCGAACTGCCGAATTGTAGAAGACCGAAATAGCCCAAGAGATAGAAACTGAAGTTCCAAACATGGGGGTTGATTTGGCTAAGATTACGATAATAGGGACTAAACTGAATACGGTTGAGCCTTTGACGGACATTGAAGCGGTGCAAGATTATGCAAACAGTGAGGTAAATACTATGGAAGTATGGTCGTATGAAAGGGAACGGGAAGCCGTATTGGGGAACATTGAAAACCATGTTATGGAAGATCAAGGCATTTCTTTTGAAGTATCGGAACTCTCATCAATAGGAGAACAGACTGCAAATTTTCTCCTGTGTTTAGATGGGGATGCCAATGTGGGTAGTGACGAAATGAGCGTGGAAATGATGCCGGAAACTTGACCAAAAGAAGTGTTTGTTCAAGAGTCGCAAGATACGGGCAAGGGGACCAACCTAATTCTAGAAATACACAAGATGGTAGGGCCGAAGAAAGTTACTTAGAACCAGAAAATGATATCATGGAACATTTGAGTAAAAATAAACAATACCCATTGGATAGTGATGAAAAAAAGGAGAAAATTCAAGGAAAGGGTAGACAAAAAAAATTAGAAGTTCAACTCGGGTTCCTCGCAAGCCCGTTTGCATGGATTTATGATTTGCAGTCCTTTATATTGGAATATCCGGGGCCTCAAATCATCCCGGATAAGATTGGGTAAGTTGGTTAGAAAGTTGAAATTAAATTTAATTATGCTTGCTGAACCTTTTGTAGATGAAAACAGGTTGGAAATGTTGAAGAATAGGCTGAAGTTCGAAAATAGTTTCTCCAACCAATGTGCTGGTGGGAAACTTTGGGTACTTTGGGGAGGTGGATTACAGATTTCTATCACTAATTTTAGCTCCCAACACATCACAATCTCCATGGTTATGAACAATCGACATTATATCATATCAGTAGTTTATGCCAAATGCAGTTATTTGGAAAGGCGAGACCTTTGGAGGTCATTACATCTGGATGCCGTGCAAGACACTCCTTGGCTATGCCTTGGGGATTTTAATATTATTCATATGGAGGAGGAGAGAAGAGGTGGGAGACCTCGATTGAGGGCTGCTATGGATGATTTTAATGAGTTTATTGATAGTTGTGGACTCATGGAAATGAACTCAGTAGGAAGTAGATTTTCTTGGTGCAATGGACAAAGGGGGCTTTCCAGAAGCTGGTCGAAGATTGACAGATGTTTGATGAATCCTCTAGCTGCCAATTCCTTACCTGATGCCTATGGCAAGTACTTAGCCCGCACAACATCTGACCATGCCCCAATGTCTTTTGTTCTACACTCCCCTTATACTCGGTATGGTCCCATCCCTTTCAAGTTCCAACAAATGTGGGTCTCTCATGATAACTTTAGAGACGTTGTTAAAAATGCATGGAACGATCCAAGTGTGCCTAGGGGTATTTTCAGTTTGAATACCAAATTGCAGAAAATGAAAGTGATCTTAAAGGACTGGAATCGACGGGTCTTCGGGCACACCAAGACCAACATATAGATCTTGGAGAACCAGATTGAGAATTTAGAAAACCAACTTCAGATGGGCTTCTCGGAAGCTATTGAATCAGATTTGTTAGTCGCTAAAGAAAACCTTGCTACATGGCTTCAGAGAGAAGAGATCAGACTTAACCAACAAGCAAAGATTAGTTGGACAGAAAGAGGGGAGGCATCGGTGCATTTCTTTAAGACCTATGCCTCAAGATCCAAGATGGTGGTTAATGAGATGAGACTTCGGGATGGGTCACATTTGACCACCCCGTAATCTATTCATTCAGGCGCGGTGGATTTCTTTAGCTCCTTCCTTCAAGCGAGACCTCATAGAGATCTCCCAGATTTATCGGACTATGTTCAGAATACTATTCTAGAGGAGGAGAATGATTGCCTCCTTAAGCTCCCTTCGATCCAAGAGGTAAAAGAGGCAATATTTTCCATCCCGGTAGATAGTAGCCCTGGCCCTAATGGGTTTGGCTCTGGATTCTATAGAGCGTGCTAGGATTTGGTAGAAGATGATGTGGTGGCAGCAGTCAGAGACATGTATAATGGGGTCCCGATGCCAAGATTCTACTCAGCTTCTTATATTGTTCTCATTCTGAAAATGCAGCAACCCACATGTTTTGATAAGTTTCGACCCATAAGCTTGTGCTCGGTCATCTATAAGGTATTTGCAAAAATTCTGGTTCGAAGGATGTCCCCCATTCTAAGCAGAATTATTTCCCCTGAAGAAGGGGCTTTCTTGCCAGGGAGAAGTATTTTTGAAAATATCACTTTCGCCCTAGAAATGATTCATATGATAAACCGAAAGATTCGTGGGGGAAACGTACTCATCAAAGTGGACATAGCCAAAGCGTATGATAGTCTTGACTGGGACTTCTTATTACACGTCATGACATCCTTCGGCTTCTCTACCCGGTTCTGCGACCTAATCAAACAATGTATTTCGACTCCATGGTTCTCAGTGTTATGAATGGGTCGGCTAAAGGCTTCTTTCCCAGTGGTCGGGGGCTGCGCCAAGGTGACCCTCTGTCCCCTTACTTGTTCATCCTAGCTGAAGAAATCCTATCCCGCTTACTTAAACACAATTTTGAGATAGGGAAAATTGCACCTATCTCGCATCCTCGTAGCACACCCCTTATCTCCCATTTACTTTATGCTGATGATATTGTGGTATTTGCAAATGGTGGTAGAGCCTTTCTTCAAGCCATTGCTGATGTATTTACTTTGTATGAAAGCTGGTATGGTCAGGTGGTTAGTAAGGAGAAGTCGTCCATTTTCTTCCCCAAATATTTTAACTCGGTTCGGAAAAGAAACCTGCTTCAGCTTTCCTCCTTTTCGGAGGGCCTATTTCCGGTTAAATACTTGGGTGTCCCTCTCTTTAGTGGACAGATAAAGGTATCTTACTTTAAGGAGTTACTGAATCGTATTCGTGGCCGTCTAGAGGGGTGGCAAAACAGGTTCTTATCAACTGGTGCTCGCCTTCTTTTACTGCGACATGTGGTATCAAGCATCCTAGCTCATCTACTCTCAGTGTTACAAGCTCCCAAGAAAGTGGTCTCCTCCCTGTATAGGATTATGAGCAATTTTTTTTGGGGTACCTCAAATGGCAAACAAAAGCGCAAATGGGTGGCTTGGCAGAATGTTTGCATGCCGACCAAAGAAGGGGGGCTGGGTTTAAGAAAGTTTGAAAAAATTCAATCGTCCCTATTCATGAAACTTGCCTGGAATCTGTTGTCCCGTGACTCCCTATGGGCAAATTGTTTCATAAAGAAATATTGTAAGGGCGAGCATGTGACTTTAGTTGATAATACTAAAGGATCACCTCTTTGGAAAGGTATTATGACTATGGTTCCGAACTTTTTTAATAATGCTTGGTGGCGGATTAAGGAAGGACAAGTTTCCTTTTGGCGGGATCCCTGGTTAAAGTCTGGCCCATTGGTGGAGTCTTGCGAGATTAGCGCACAGTCGTCTTTAGAGATAAAGGAGTGCAGAATTCAAAATGGTTGGGATGCGGATTTGCTGATAGATTTGGTGGGGGACACAAAAGTGGAAGAAATTCTAAATAGCCTAGGGAAGCACAAAGAAGGAGCAAATTTGCTGATTTGGAAACCGGCCTTGAATGGGGTTTTCTCATCTAAGTCGGCTTGGGAGTGTATTCGTGTTCATGCGCCGAAATCTGAATGGGCCAACTGGATATGGCACCCCGCCCTCCCTAAGAAGTATTCGGTTACTATCTGGAAGGCGTTGAATTATAGCCTTAGTGTTGATGAGCGCATTCGAAACCTTGGAATCCCCTTAGCTTTTAAAATGTGAATGTTGTGAACATGGGTGTATAAAAGATCAAGACCATGTCCTTGCTACAGGGACGATTGCTTCAGACATATGGAGACGCGCTTCTATTCTTATGGGCATGCCGTATGACCAAAGGAGAACGTGGAAGGCCAACATGGAACTATGGTTCCGCAAAGCATCCCACTCAACTAAAAAAGGTACACTACTTGGCCTTGTTCCTAGTATTATAACTTGGTCTCTTTGGGTTTGGAGATGCAAAGCCCGTATGGAAGGGAAGATGCAAAATGGAGATCGGTTGTGGGGGTCTATAAAAGCTGCTTTAGCTTGGGTTGGTTTAAGATTGCGCACTAGCAAAAAATTTAATGATGGGGATGAAAAAGTCTTACAAAACCTAGGTATCCCGATGAAAGTGGGACATAGTCCGACACATTATTTGGTGAAATGGAACAAGCCTAGTGTGGGGTGGGCAAAACTTAATGTGGATGGGAGCTCTTTGGGCAACCCGGGTCAGATGGGAGCTGGTGGTTTAATTCGAGATGATAAGGGCTGTCTGTTGTGGGCCTACGCAAAAGAGATGGAGGTTGGGACCAATAATGAAGCCGAACTACGAGCTTTATATCATGGGCTACAGTATTGTAAGGATCTAGCAATTGATAAAGTAAAGATTGAAGTGGATTCTTTGTTAGTCGCAAATTGGTTGAGAGGAGGGAGATTTAGCATATGGTATCTTGAAGACTACTGGGACAAGATACAAGACATTCTAACTACTTTGGATTTTAAGGTTATGCATGTCTTCAGAGAAGGTAATGCAGGGGCAGATTTTCTAGCTCTCTGGGCTTCGGAAAAAAATTCTGGAACTTGGGCGAACTTCAATGATGTTCTTTACAAACTGAAATGGATCTTAAAAGCTGACAAAATGGGACTGTATGCTCTCAGAAGGTAAGACCTGGCTCTTGTTTCTTTTTCGGCTGTTTTCGCATGCTGGGTTGTGTTTCTTTGTTGGTGGTACTAGTTTTAGATTAAAATGTCTTTTTTATACTTGGGTTTTGGGTGTTTCTTGTAGCCCCCCAAGTGGCTGTTTTGTTCCACGGTTTTCCTCCGCCATACGTGAGGGTCCTTTTTAAATAAATTTGGGGCGGAGTCACTCTTGGAAATGTGGCCCAACATCTTTAAAAAAAAAAAAAGAGGTAAATGCAAGAAGAAAATTTATATGATTTAAAACCCTTAACTCCATCAAGTTTCTACTCCGTACATTTCTATGAAAAATTCAACAGCAACAATTCTTGTTGATGTGTTGATTTCCTTTTCTCTCTGTCTTCCTTTGTGTTATATGTACGTGTTGGGATATCTTTTTTACTGCAATTTTATTAAAATTACTTCATTCTATGGAACTTTAGTTCATAATTAACTAGTATTAGGATTTAAAAAAAAAAAAAAAAGAACGAAGGTTGGATTCTTGAAATATTTAAGCTAGCCCTAGAGTTGGGAATTTGTGAGCACCAATTCAATATAGAGAACTAAATACAAATATGCAATGGTTTGGGAATATGGTCCGTATACATATATATATATATATGTGTGTGTGTGTGTGTGTGTGTGTGTGTGTGTGCGCGCGCGCACGTGCATAAATATTTTCGCAGTGGAAGATGCTGAGAGGAAGTAATTAAAATGATTACCCATCACGTAAATCCCATCCGGAGATATTGCTCACTTTCTGCAAAGCAGTTTTCCAGGTTTGCACATCCTCTTTGACAATCTTGGAATCTTTTTCAAGCTCAGCAAAAGCTTCTACAAAACTATATGTCTGGTCTCGTACGTGAGAGGGACTCACATGGTAGAAAATTGGAAACACTGTAAGCCCCGTCGTTTCCATGCATTCAACAATCTTGGCAAGTTCAAGCAAGCACCAGCTTGAAAAGGCATAATTCCGTGAGAGAACGACGATTGCATACTTAGATTCTTCAATTGCTTTCAAGAGATCTGAAGATATATATCTTCCTCGCTCTAGCTTTTCGTCATCTCTGAAGGCGAAAATACTTTTATCTTTCAAATCAGTATAAAGATGAGCCGTAAAATTCTTGCGGGTGTCCTTGCCATAGAAACTGAGGAAAACATCGTATCTCCATCGAGGCAAAGAACAAGAAATTAAAGATGAAGCTGGGGCTGTTTGATCAGTTTTCATGGAGGAAGGATGAAGTTGGAAACTTAAACAGCCATGTTTGCAAGAGCTTGGAGATCAATCAGAACAACAACATTATGATAGGGTCCTCGGTCAAGATCCTAGACACCAAGCTGCTTGATGACCGACGTGAACTGCCACTTGCTTGACCGTGATGTTTGTAGGTGGTTTTGGCTGAGTTCGTATGAGTGTTCAATGGCTGATGGTGGGCGAGATTCTAGTCACTGGGTGTGCATGCATGCATGTGCAGTGGCTGAGTGGGCTAAAACGGTTGAGTGGGATGAGGCGGTTAAGTGGCTGACTGACCAAGTCATGCACATGTGTCTCCTACTAGTGGGCTGACCAAGTCAGGCACACAGGTGTCTCTTAATGGTGGCTGACCAAGTCAAGCACAGGTGTCTCTTAATCAGCATTCAAGGACAATTCGGCCTCCTCTAGTGATTCACTAGATTCGGTCCTTTCTTGCTCCAACTCTTCACTAGATGTCTCTTCATTATCTTCATCTTCAAGCAACACATATGCTTGCCCGGCCCTACACTTGTGCTCTTTGCTCCATTTGTCACCACATTTGAAACAAAGACCCTTCTTTATCCTCTCTTGGACCTCGTCTCGAGACAACTTCTTCACTTCATATGGCTTTGGTTTTGATGCACTCGCTTCTTCCTTCTTGTCTTTCCAAGGAACTTTGGTTTGCAAAAGTTTTGAAACTTTGCTCTCCATATCCTTAGAATGACGCTTCTCAATGTGAGTGCTTTCTTCAAGAATCTCCGCCATTCTCATGACTTCTTGCAAACTTCTTGGTTGCTTCAATTTTATCTCCTTGGCAAGCCAAGATTTCAACCCATCTACAAAAGTACCAATTAGTGCCTCTTCGGACCAACCCCTAACCAAGGTTTGAAGTTGCCGAAACTCCTCAATATAATTATGTACTTTTCCCTCTTGTTTCAACTTTGCCAATTGCCCATGATGGTTGACAATTGGTGAAGGCCCAAATTGCAACAAGAATTCTTTTTCAAAGGCGGTCCATCCCAACCTCTTTCCATCCTTGTCATATTGATCTCTTATCCACCTCCACCACTTGCTAGCTTTTCCTTCCAAGTAGAAACAAGCCGTTGACACTCTTTCTCTCCTTGGAACATCATAGACACGGAAGTAGTGATCCACTTTGTCTAACCACTCATATGGATCCCCCCCATTGAACTTAGGGAAGTCCACCTTTGGTCTCTTGGGTCCCCGGTCATAAGTCCGGTTTCCCCTCCTCTCATCATGGCTTCCATCATCAGACCTTCTTCCATGGCTGCCTCTATTTTGGTCATAGTAATGAGGCCTTCTCTCCTCTCGGTTCTCATGGCCCATAGGTCTTCGAACAGCTCGGTTTTCATGGCCCCAAGGCCTCTCCTCTTCATAGCCATATTCGGCCTCATGGCCATCATCATGTCTAGGCATCTCATACCTCACATCATGATGTCTTCCTCTAGTGCTCGGGCTTCTATGGTGGCTTCCACCATGAATCCATCTTTCCACAGCAACATCATTATGCTCTACACGTCCACCTCTTCTCAACTCAACTCTTGGTGGCTCATGCATCGCACCATGCAAAGACTCGGTCACGCTTGTCTCAACACCATCCACAAAAGCATCACGCCTTTGTGCATTATTCTCTTGTCGTGGGGCTTGGCCTTCTACAAGCCTTCTCTCAAGTCTTTCAATACTCTCATGTGTTTCTCTTCGCATAGTCTCCATAGATCTTCTATGCTCTTCACTATCACGGGTGGTAGCATTCATAGCCATTCTAAGTTCGGCCATAGTGGTGTTGACCTCACTTAAGATGTCCATGACTCTAGTGTTGATCCCCTCAAGCACTTCAATTCGTTCCCGGTTGGAACTGGTGATCAACTCGGCCTCTTGATTGCTTGCACTCATGGAGCTTGCAAACTAGCTTCTTGTAACTCTTGCAAACTAGTCTTGCAAACTGAATTTTCTGGTTGGTGTAGTCTTGGACAGCAACTTGCAACTTCAATGGGCGGTAGGATGGGCTCACAAGTCCAACCTTGAGTTGTCCACCTTTGTGGGTAGGCAACCCCTCTTGCACAAGCAAAAGTCCAACCTTGGATCCTCCACCTTCTAGGGTGGTCGATCCCTTCAAGAACAAAACTCCGTTCTCTACCTCAACCCCCGAACTTCAAGTTCACAATTCACAAGTAATAAAAGTAAACAATGTCGAGGTCCTCCGTGGACCTCCCAATCAAATTCACAAGGTAGAGTTAACGCGTTGTTTACCTCGTGGAGAAGTGAGAACTTCTCAAAAACACCAAACAAGAATCCTCTCAATGAAAGCACCAGTTTTTTGTTAGGGTCCTCGGTCCGGACCCTAGACAATCGAGTCCTCCACGCCGATGGTGGCCTTGTGATGACCGAACCTTAGTTCCTCTCTTGCTTGGTTCACGTGCAAAGGTGGTCAATATGACCACTTGTGGATGGTGGGGTTAAGTGTTTAGGCTAAGATGGGTGTATGGAGTGATGGTGTGGTTCAAGGGTACAATGGGCGAAGCCAACTAATATGGAAAGTTGACAAACGCAAGTGGTGTGCGATTTTGGGGCTTGGATGGATTGGTTGAGCAAAACTCACAATGCACACTTTAAGAATAATGATGAACACAATGAAGAACACTTAAGAACAAATGAAGAACGCTTCAAGAACGATATGAAGAACGCTTAAGAACAATATGAACGCTCAAGTGTAAAATGAAGAACACTTAAGAACACAAAGAACACTCAAGAACAATATGAAGAATACTCTAGAACAATATGAAGAATACTAAAGAACGCTCAAGAACAATATGAAGAACACGAAGAACTTGAATGAACAAACACATAAAAAGGATAATCAATACTTGATTCACGGATTGCACAAGTAATGAATAAACCTTATAGATAGATAAACACAACTTGGATTCACGAATTGCACCAAGTTGCAAGAACAAGATAGATTGAATCACACTTATTCACGAATTGCAAAGTGTGATTCTCTCTTTGGGATTCACGAATTGCACCCAAAAGAGCCCAAGTGCAAAAGCACCGTTTGTGATCTCTCTAACAAGAGAGCCTTCTCTCTAACAAGAGAGCCTTCCCTCTAAGGGTTTTGCCAAAAGCTATGCCAAATGAAGATCCCCTCTCCCTAAGGAGGGAGGTCCTATTTATAAGGAAAAACAACTTGGAAACCCCCAAAAGGTCCATAGGAAATGAATAAACAAAGCAAATAAAGTAAATAAGATAATGGTCATGGACCAAGGCTAGCCATGGCCCATGGTGGGCTAGGTGGTGCACGGTGGTCAGGTTGGTCCATGGTCAGGTGGTGCGGTCATGGCTTGCTGGGTGGTGAGCCATGGTGATGCGCGGCATGGCTGGTTGATGGTGAGCCAGGGTGGTGCGGCATGGCTTGCTGATGGTGAGCCATGGTGGTGCGCGGCATGATGGGCATGGCTTGCTGAAGGTAAGCCATGGTGGTGCACTGCATGGCCCAGGCTGGTGGCCTAGGCGCTGAGTCTGCAAGGCATGGGCAGGAGCCATGCGCTGGATGGCATGCCTGGTGGGCATGCCACTGACCTGCTCCGCAAGGCATGGGCTGGAGCCATGCGCTGGCTGGCATGCCTGGTGGGCATGCCACTGACCTGCTCCGCAAGGCATGGGCTGGAGCCATGCGCTGGATGGCACGCCGCGAGGCATGCCACTAACCTGCTCTGCAAGGCACAGGCTGGAGCTGTGCGCTGGATGGCGTGCCTGTGGGGGCACGCCACTTGCCTCGCTAAGTGGTGTGGGTGCGCGCATGCATGCGCGCAGATGCACGCTCAAGGGCGCGCGCAAGCCTGCATGCTTGGTCCGCGCGCGGTCATTAGCCTCCATGC